>OY747710.1:50072999-50177999 GCA_963556495.2 Valencia hispanica
CCAGAGGCACCAGATGCGGAAAAATGACTAAGTGTCAGCCCCTCGCCTTACCAGAGGCACCAGATGCGGAAAATATCCTAAGTGTCAGCCACTCGCCTTACCAGAGGCACCAGAAGCGGAAAAATGACTAAGTGTCAGCCCCTCGCCTTACCAGAGGCGCCAGATGCGAAAAAACGACTAAGTGTCGGCCCGCTGCCTTACCAGAGGCACCAGATGCATAAAAACAACTAAGTGTCGGCTCGCTGCCTTACCAGAGGCACCAGATGCGTAAAAACGACTAAGTGTCGGCCCGCTGCCTTACCAGAGGCACGAACTGAGCGTATGGTTCTATACTGCGTAGCATGGGTTGCCCATTGGACATGGTCTCTCATGGTAGTCCCAAGAAGCCCAGTCGAGAAAAACACCTCCCGCAGGATAGTAGGAAGGTGTTTTTGGACCCAGCCCGGCCGGTTCCATGCCCGGGAAGATGCTTGGTTCCCGGGTAAAAAGAACCAGCCTAAGTCCCTTGTCTTTCCAGTCTCACCGGATGCGTGAAAATGACTAAGTGTCGGCCCCAGGCTGTGGGGATCCGCAGGGTTTACATGCCCAGGAAGAAGCCCGTTCCTGGGTAAAAAGAGCGAGACTCAGCCCCTCGCCTTACCAGAGGCACCGGATGCGGAAAAAAGACTAAGTGTCAGCCCCAGCCTGGGGGGGAGGCTCGGGGTTCCCATGCCCAGGAAGAGGCCCCGTCCCTGGGTAAAAAGAGTCAGCCACAGCCCCTCGCCTTACCAGAGGCACCAGATGCGGAAAAACGACTAAGTGTCGGCCCCAGCCTGGGGGGAGGCTCGGGGTTCCCATGCCCAGGAAGAGGCCCCGTCCCTGGGTAAAAAGAGTCAGCCACAGCCCCTCGCCTTACCAGAGGCACCAGATGCGGAAAAACGACTAAGTGTCAGCCCCAGCCTGGGGGGGAGGCTCGGGGTTCCCATGCCCAGGAAGAGGCCCCGTCCCTGGGTAAAAAGAGTCAGCCACAGCCCCTCGCCTTACCAGAGGCACCAGATGCGGAAAAACGACTAAGTGTCAGCCCCAGCCTGGGGGGGAGGTTCGGGGTTCCCATGCCCAGGAAGAGGCCCCATCCCTGGGTAAAAAGAGTCAGCCACAGCCCCTCGCCTTACCAGAGGCGCCAGATGCGGAAAAATGACTAAGTGTCAGCCCCTCGCCTTACCAGAGGCACCAGAAGCGGAAAAATGACTAAGTGTCGGCTCGCTACCTTACCAGAGGCACCAGATGCGTAAAAACGACTAAGTGTCGGCCCGCTGCCTTACCAGAGGCACGAACTGAGTGTATGGTTCTATACTGCGTAGCATGGGTTGCCCATTGGACATGGTCTCTCATGGTGGTCGCCAGGAGCCCAGTCGAGAAAAACACCTCCCGCAGGTTTATGATATTCTTTTTCACACAACGTCTTAAAAAAGGAGCGAAAAGATCGATATGGTCATGATTGTGGAGGCTTTTTGTCCAGCAGCCCTGGAGCTATTCTGCCAATGGCAGGCGTTTGTCGGTCGGTCCTGCCAATGGCAGGCGTTTGTCGGTCAGTCCTGTCAATGGCAGACCCTTGTCGGTCGGTCCTGTCAATGGCAGGCCTCGCTCGGGCTGTCAATGGCAGACCTCGGTCGGTCGGTCGGTCCTGTCAATGGCAGACCCTTGTCGGTCGGTCCTGTCAATGGCAGGCCTCGGTCGGGCTGTCAATGGCAGACCTCGGTCGGTCGGTCGGTCCTGTCAATGGCAGACCCTTGTCGGTCGGTCCTGTCAATGGCAGGTCTCGGTCGGGCTGTCAATGGCAGACCTCGGTCGGTCGGTCCTGTCAATGGCAGACCCTTGTCGGTCGGTCCTGTCAATGGCAGGCCTCGGTCGGGCTGTCAATGGCAGACCTCGGTCGGTCGGTCCTGTCAATGGCAGACCCTTGTCGGTCGGTCCTGTCAATGGCAGGCCTCGGTCGGGCTGTCAATGGCAGACCTCGGTCGGTCGGTCCTGTCAATGGCAGACCCTTGTCGGTCGGTCCTGTCAATGGCAGGCCTCGGTCGGGCTGTCAATGGCAGAACTCTGACACTTCCCGCACATGAACGTAACACATTTTCACTGCGGTGAATTGTGTGACAATGTCCGCAAACTCCATTGGAAGTGTGTGCCACTGACAGGACTTTGGGTTAAGCTTGTAAAGTATTTTCAAAAAACAGCAACCCATTGATTGCGGGGTTTAGCGATTGGAAACACCCGGAGAGAATAACGGAATAATGAAATGAGTGGTGAGCACAGAAGATGCATGCTTTCCCTTACACATTGCAGCAAACATCTGGGCACTGTGGATGCTTCTCTTGGGAGACAGATCGAAGCAGAAGGTCAGTATTGGAAGGATGTTTTGAGGCGTGTAGTTGCCGTGACTAAATTTCTGAGTGAAAGGGGGCTTCCCTTCCGAGGAGATGATGAACTTTTGGGATCTCCTCACAATGGTAATTACCTGGGAATCCTTGAGTTGGTTGCACAGTGTTATCCGTTTTTAAAAGAACATTTGCAGAAGTATCGTCAGAAGGGTCCTGGCAAGCCTTCATATTTGTCATCAACTATATGTGAGGAATTTATTAATTTAATGGGTGAAAAAACAAAGCAGGCCATTGCTACAGAACTTCAGCAGGCAAAGTATTTTTCTGTTATAGTAGTCTCTACGCCCGACATGTCTCATGTGGACCAGCTAACTTTTGTGTTCCAATTTGTGAATGAGACAGGAAAAGTTGTTGAGCGATTTATGGATTCGAACCAATTTACAGTCACACTGGATCAAGTCTGGCTGAATGTGTGATAAAGATGGTCAATGACTTGGAGCTGGATCTTTCTAACTGCCGTGGGCAGACTTATGACAATGCATCAAACATGTCAGGGAAATATAGTGGATTGCAAGCTTAGAAGAAGAACAACCCACTAATGCATTACATTCCTTGTCCAGCACATTCTTTGAACTTGGTTGGTGGGAATAGTGTGGAAAATAGCTGTCGGGGAGCAAGCCAGTTCTTTGACTTCCTTCAGTCACTATATGCGTTTAGCTCTGCTTCCACCCACCGATGGAATAAGGTGTTCACTGTAGACATCTGACTGATGCTAAAATCCCTCTCCTGTACAAGGTGGAGCTGCAGAGGAGACTCCACCAGAGCTCTTTATGAAAATTATGCTAAAATAGCAAGCGCCTTACAGATGTTAGCCTCGGACAATGAAGAGCTACGGGACACAAGGCGGGAGGCAGCTATGCTGTGTAACAAGCTTGAGAAGCTGGAGACCGCGCTCATGACCCTGTTTTGGGACACTGTGCTGCACCGATTCAAGCTGACAAGCAACAGCTTACAAAAGAGAGAGATGGACCTGGTGACTGCTGTGCGCCTTTTGGAGTCACGGCACACTTATGTTGCATCACTAAGAGGACAATTTGCTGACTTTGAGACATCTGCCCGGGCCATCACAGGTGTGATACAGGCCTACCAATCCGAAAACCCACCGCGTGAGTAAAAGAAAAACCTTTGATGATGAGACAGTCGACAATGAAGTGGTTCTCACTGTGTGATGATTTTTTATTTCATTGTATTATTGTTGGGTGATTTGTCACTCAGTTTTTGACAAGCAGTGGCATACACATTATATATATATATATATATATATATATATATATATATATATATATATATATATATATATATATATATATATATATATATATATATATATTGGTGTGATTGTTAGGTTAGAGAAGGGGGTGCCCAGGGCCCCTGGTGTTGCTAATCCGGCCTTGCCTATAAGAATGGTAGTGGCGGCCATTTTCAAAATGTTCTCATCAGAAGTTCTCAACAGAAACTCCTGCTACACAGAGGACATTTCACCAGAGAAGGTTCTCTTTTGTTCTCACCCGCTGGACCGGGAAGAACTCTCATTTCAACACTTCAAAGTGCTCATCCTGTTTGTGTATCCAGTTTGAGCGATATCAGGACTGTTCCAAGACAGTTCGTTACGACGTCGACCTGCAAGCCAGAGGCCTTCCACATGGACGCTTCACCCCATGTGCTCTGTCCACCTTAGCCCAAAGCTAAGTTTTATGGCCCTTTGTCTCCTTACATGTGCTGCTCTCCACCTTAGCACAGATCTAAGTTTTATGGGCCTTTGTCCCACAGGCTATCTTAGTTGAGTCCCCTGGAGGAGGGCCACCTGTCTGTTTGTGAGTGTTAATTGAGTTTAAGTCTCACATATTGTTTTCTAATATCTGTAGAGGTTAGTTGCATGCTTTAGAATAGATGGGAATTATTGACGAAATTTTTTGGCTGTAAGGGAGATCTATTTTCTCAATAAATTCCCCTTAGCTTAAAGAGAAGTTGTCTGGGATTACTTGGAGTAATGCGTAAAATTAATGTCCACAGCGTAAGAACTTATTCCTTCATCTATTGTTTAATTATCTCAGCCTTATCAGGTAGGTAATCATAAACTGAGACTGAACAATTTGGCTATTGATATTCCTGGAATCCAGGTGGTGCCCCCAAACTTGGTAATTTTTACATTAAATTATTAATATTAATTACCCTAAGCAATTATTCATAATTATTCATAGCCAAATCCTACCCATCTGTGGCACAAAAGACATGACAGTCCAGGGGCATTTTCACAAGTTTTTTTCACAAATAGGGGCTAATGTCATATTTTTAAGTGATATTGCTAATTTTCTTAAAGGCCATTTTGAACGGCAGTGAAAGGCTTCCAGTTAGGAGTGTCGCTGCCTTTGAATCTGGCCTTTTGGACAATTGATGTTAAAACAAAAAGTATCAAATAAAGCCTTGATTGTTATGTCTGTGTTGTTGATGTAGTTTGTTTATTTCAACAATTACATCTGTTGCCATAACACTGTTGACAACTCTGTCCCCCCCCCCCTTACCCCATTTTACTGTTCGGAAGTCTCTTTTGCTATCTGGCCCCCCCATTGCTTTTTAATGTGTCCCTTTATTTCATAGAATCTTGTCAAAAAAATGTTTTTTTCTCTTTACTGACTGAAAATTCTTTCATCAGTATATAACAAGGGAAGAAATAAGACAAACAAATAACTTATCATCCAACTGCATTTTAGAATTTGATAAATTCCTTCAACATCTCAATATTAAAATAAACCTTGGCATCTGCAATATTACAAAGCCAAATCATACTTCTTATGCAGCTAGAAAACTTCATTAATTTGTTGTTGTTCTTGTTTATTAAATCAACAAACAAAAAACAGACAGCACCTAAAGATATGAAAGAAGTAGCATTAAAAGTGATGCACATATATTGTTAAAGTGTAACTGAACCCCCTGAAAAATCATAACCCCGCCCCCAGAAAACATTTGAAAAATTCTACAAAGTGGGCAGTGCTAGGAAGAATAGAGGGACATGGCCAAGTGTGGAGGATGAGCGGAGGGGGCAACATGGGGGTGTGTTCAGGAGTACAGTGACATCACGCTAAATCTGACACTGACACATGGACAGTGACCAAAGCGACGTTCGCAGTTTTGTGACTGATCGATCTGATCAACATTCATCTGTTTTGAACGTTAGCCTATGTTAGCATTACTACTCAGAGACTTGATTCCTCCTGTCTAACTCTGCCTCAGCAGTACGAGGCTCGGCGCCCTGAGCCAGCGGATTTCCTCTGCCGTCACTGGAGATAGAGGAGTAGAGGGAGGCTATATGGAGCCCAGTGGCCGCGAGCCGTATCAATTCGAGCCGCTGCCTCAGGGCGCTGAGTCAGCGCTGCCCGAGGCTGGCGCTGCTGCTGAGGGAGAGAGAGACAGGACGGGTCCAGTCTCTGAGTGGTAATGCTAACATAGGCTAATGTTACCCCTAACCCATAGGCTAATGTTCAAAACAGTATGTTAGCTATGCTAACTAAGTGCTAATGTGATAATAATGATAACCTGAAAAACGCAATCCAACTCCAAACTCACCACGGTGCCGCTATTAGTGATGTGTCGGTCGCGAACAAACCGGTTCTAAGAGCCAACTCTTTGAAGTGAACGATGGGAGCCGGCTCATCATTGGGAGCCGTATTTTTTATTTTTTCATCCTCCCCGCTTATTTTGGTACATTTGGTACACATCGTTTTTCATTAACTTTGGTGATACATACACTTTAAGCAACAGAAAATCTGAGGAGCCACTTGGGAGCCGAAAGAGCCGGGAGCCAAGCCAAAAGAAATGGCTCTCCAAAAAGAGCTGGAATTCCCATCACTAGCCGGTATGTCTGATAGTTTTATACCCAAACCCACGGGGCGTGTCTGTAAGACAATGACTGCTGTGAAACAGTCAATGCCTGTGACTTAAAGATGTACCGCTCTCCACCAATCACAAAATTCGAATGCAGTAGCCACCCTTCAACCCTAAGAGGGCAGCACTAAGATGTTTTTAGACCAAAAAGTGAAGAATAAAACAAGTTTACACAAAAAAAATTTTTAAATCCCCAGAAAGATTGCATTGGTAAAGACCCATTTAAACAGTTTAGAAGCAAAAAAAAGTTGTTTTGGGGTTTAGTTACTCTTTAAGTACTTATCCTTATGACCTTCCTGTACTTTTAGGCGATTTATATAATCTGTAAGGAAAAAAACATTGTATATTAAAAACTTCTTAAAATTTCAACATTGCCCATCTTAGTTGGAAACCAACTCACCACAAGACAAACGTGCTGTAAACAAATGACCACACAGACATAACACTCATGGGTGTATGTATAAAATTACAAAAGTGAATGTGACAGCTCATGTAAATTTTTAGAAAGTAAAAAATCTGATAACAAAATATGAAATATATCTGGAGTTAGTTGGAAAGAAAAGAGGTCATTTTTTTAAACAAATCTGCCTCTAACATAAGGCTGCTTGGCTGACAATGGGTTAAAATGATCACATTTCCTATCTACTTTACATGTTAAAACCGTCAAAATAACATGTTGGTACATATACAGACACACGCACACATATATATATATATACAAATATATGTGTGCGTGTCTTGACTGCGAAGGGATCAATAAGTTATTTTGACGGCTTTTACTAAAACTATGTGAAGTTTGAATAAGTCAACAATAAGAAATGTGATCATTTCAACCCATTTTTGACCAAGGAGCCTTTTCTTAAATGCACAACATCTTAACCTGTTCAGTTTCCCAGCGTGGTTAACTAGCTACTTTGCTAATTAAAAATGTTATTTTACTTACCAAAAAAATGTAGCAGAGACTTCTTGGACGATCTGTTAGTGCAATCAGTACCACAGCAAGCCAACTTTGTCCAATAAGAGCTTGGTTTGCTGATGCAACTGACGTTCAAGTTCAGAGAAAGGAAATGGCCAACGTCTTAACGTGAGTCCCAGGCTCAAGGCCTTCCCCGAAGCAAGCAGGGGGGTAAGCGGTCTATGGTGGCAAGCTGCTAGCCACCGTTAGCAACCAGCCCTAGCGCTGACGGCTCATCTGAGACCTGTCAATCAAAAAGACACGCCCCTAATTATTCATAATTTCAAGATTTAATTATGTCTAAACGGATGAGTCAGAAAAAAATTCACCCCCCTCAGAGTTGTCATGATGGTAAACCTGACCTATTAAACCTAAAATGGTTTTTTGAACCATGTTTATTTCTGCTGTGAAGTTGGCCTTTTTGACATGGGAGTCAATGGGAAATTGGTCCTTTCTGGAGCCAGCCCCCAGTGGATTAGGGGTGAACTGCAATTTTTGTTACTTCCGGGTGTGCCTCAAGTCTGCGCGGCAGAGTTTGCCCCTTGGTGAGGGTCCAGACAGTGTCTAATTTCTCCTCCAGAACATCACTAAAGACATCCTCAGCTACCTCTGTTACAGAGATATATCCTTTTTTCATCAGGGATGCCAAACTTCTCCTTGGCTGTAAAGGCATATAAAAAAAGTTTAGAGACTGTTAGAATTCTTTGAGAATAGAATTATTTCTTTACATTCCACCAATATTCAGCACATTGACTGCTTTCACAATACAAAATAAAGAAAATACCTAAACTGAAGCAAATATAACAACAATGTATGATTGAAGGTCAACCAGAATAAAATAAACATAATACCTTGACTGAGAAATGTTGAACATGATGCTCTGTTGAGCTTAATGTAGCGTTTCTTTCCTATATATTGCACTCTAAAGACCATGGTCTGAAAAATAAATAAAATCAACATTACAATACAAATGCAAAAGACTAATCATGTTAACAGCAGGTTATCCCACCACCATAAAAAGAAAGCAATACAGTTGACCCCGGTTTCGCAGGGGTTAAGAATTACAACAGCCTGTAAATTGCAGAAATTCCACAAATACTCCTTAAAAAAGGCTTATGACTGCCTATTTTAAAAGTTCAAAAACAAAATATATCTTAATATGCAATCAGATGCACTATCACAGATTTCTTTCTCCCAAAAATCTTTATTTATAGCTTAAAACCTCTAGTTGTAAACATAGGTGTAATTAAACCAAACAAATACACTCACAATCACACAAATTTAAAAAGGAAGAATAGCAGATGCCAAATATATTTGAGTAAAAAAACATTATGTTTTAAACCTGCATTATTTATTAAACAAATATTTGCATGGCTACTCCCGCAGAAGCTAACACCCACGGTCTTCCTTAGCTCAAATTCTTGCATGTGTGGTGGTGAACGCCTTGAATGCAGCTCAAGGGTTGGCTCCTCCCCCTGATTAGAGCAGGGTTACATAAGGCACCTGCTGACCCTTTACTCACTGCTTTTGCCTGTTGGTGGTGGTGGTGGTGGCTGGCTTCCTTGGACCTCTGGCATATCTGCGTCTCTCAGGGTGGTGAGTAGGGTGGCAGTCAGTATTTTAATGAAAGCAGTTTGGTGGCTTGCTAACTTGTTCCCCTCCTTTCTTGTAGGTCACTTGCTCCTGTTTTGTCCTAATTACTTTACTTTGATCTTTATTTAGGTCATTGTAGTTCTGTTGTTTAGTTTGTTAGGTTTAGTGTATAAATTGTTTTGGCTTTATCTTTGTGGCTTTAACTTGTATTTTTTTGTTTTATCGTGGTTGGGAATCCCCATTTTGTGCATGGTTTGGTGCATGAGGGCATGTTCACAAGGTGAGAGTGGTGGCACACCTGGGCACTTCTCCCTGTACAGTGGCTTGCAAAAGTATTCGGCCCCCTTGAACTTTTCCACATTTTGTCACATTACAGCCACAAGCATGAATCAATTTTATTGGAATTCCATGTGCAAGACCAATACAAAGTGGTGTACACATGAGAAGTGGAACGAAAATCATACATGATTTCAAACATTTTTTACAAATAAATAACTGAAAAGTGGGGTGTGCGTAATTATTCAGCCCCCTAAATCAAAGCTTTATAGAACCACCTTTTGCTGGAATTACAGCTGCCAGTCTTTTAGTGTATGTCTCTACCAGCTTTGCACATCTAGAGACTGAAATTCTTGCCCATTCTTCTTTGCAAAACAGCTCCAGCTCAGTCAGATTAGATGGACAGCGTTTGTGAAAAGCAGTTTTCATATCTTGCCACATATTCTCGATTGGATTTAGATCTGGACTTTGACTGGGCCATTAAAATACATGGATATGTTTTGTTTTAAACCATTCCATTGTTGCCCTGGCTTTATGTCTAGGGTCGTTGTTCTGCTGGAAGGTGAACCTCCGCCCCAGTCTCAAGTCTTTTGCAGACTCCGAGAGGTTTTCTTCCAAGTTTGCCCTGTATTTGGCTCCATCCATCTTCCCATCAACTCTGACCAGCTTCTCTGTCCATGCTGAAGAGAAGCACCCCCAGAGCATGATGCTGCCACCACCATATTTGACAGTGGGGATGGTGTGTTCAGAGTGATGTGCAGTGTTAGTTTTCCGCCACACATAGCGTTTTGCATTTTGGCCAAAAAGTTCCATTTTGGTCTCATCTGACCAGAGCACCTTCTTCCACATGTGTGCTGTGTCCCCCACATGGCTTGTGGCAATCTGCAAACGGGACTTCTTATGGTTTTCTTTTAACAATGGCTTTCTTCTTGCCACTCTATCATAAAGGCCAACTTTGTGCAGTGCACGACTAATAGTTGTCCTATGGACAGATTCCCCCACCTGAGCTGTAGATCTCTGCAGCTTGTCCAGAGTCACCATGGGCCTCTTTGGCTGCATTTCTGATCAGCGCTCTCCTTGTTCGGCCTGTGAGTTTAGGTGGACGGCCTTGTCTTGGTAGGTTTACAGTTGTGCCATACTCCTTCCATTTCTGATTGATCGCTTGAACAGTGCTCCGTGGGTTGTTCAAGGCTTGGGAAATCTTTTTGTAGCCTAAGCCTGCTTTAAATTTCTCAATAACTTTATCCCTGACCTGTCTGGTGTGTTCTTTGGACTTCATGGTGTTGTTGCTCCCAACATTCTCTTAGACAACCTCTGAGGCTGTCACAGGGCAGTTGTATTTGTACTGACGTTAGATTACACACAGGTGCACTCTATTTAGTCATAAGCACTCATCAGGCAATGTTTATGGGCAACTGACTGCACTCAGACCAAAGGGGGCTGAATAATTACGCACACCCCACTTTTCAGTTATTCATTTGTAAAAAAGGTTTGGAATCACGTATGATTTGCGTTCCACTTCTCACGTGTACACCACTTTGTATTGGTCTTTCATGTGGAATTCCAATAAAATTGATTCATGTTTGTGGCTGTAATGTGACAAAATGTGGAAATGTTCAAGGGGGCCGAATACTTTTCCAAGCCACTGTAGGCTTCACTCCACTGGTGGCCCCAGCTAGTGGTTTATTTGGGTTTGCTTTTTTTAACTGTAATTATCTGTACATTTGAGAAATCATTGATTTATCCTTTTTTTATCTTTGAGACTTTTGTAACAAAATAAATATTGAACTTTTGCTCACGTCTCTGTTTATCCAACAGGAACGAACTTGTGTGCGAAAATTTCCTGGGGTCTTATTCCCCAGGTGGTGGTGTTGGTATCTCTTAAATTACATAACTTTACATCAAATTTTGAATTTGATTTACAACCTTTTCCTTTCTTTGACTCCAACACCAGCAGTCTCAAAAAGCACTCTGCCACACGTGTATATAGACTCGGCACCAAGGAAAATGAATAGTGCTCCTGGATTGGCTGATTTGCTAACTGCAGCACCAATAGCGAGTCAAGTAGCATTGCGCTTAGTTTTTTCAACATCTCAAACTGCATTTCTTTTCAAATGTTTTAGATACACTCTATGGAAAAGTCAGCGATTAATTGAAGTCTCCACAAATGCAAAGTCGTGGGGTCGACGGGGGTCCACAGCATTGACGTTGAGGAGATAGAAATTCTGTAAATGTTGTATGAGGGTTTAATTCTGTAGTGCATGTGGCAACACTTAGAAACAGTGAACAATCAAGAAGAATGTGGTACATCATGTGTTCCTTATGTGAAGAAGCTGTGACCATTCTGTGAACGAAGATCTATGTGGGAGGAGTTTCCTGCTAACTCTTGATTCAATAAAAACCTTATGCTGACGTAAAGCTGTGCTCAGTTACTAGAACTGAGTCCAGCGAACGACGTCTCGCTGTTACAATATATAATTGTTGTTTGTTGTTCTTATTCCTCCTTTATACAGAAATGAACGAGCACGCAGGAAGGTGAAATGAGCGCTCAGAGAGCCCAGGGTCATAAATTAAATGTGTGTCTGTTCCTTTAAGAGAGGCTTTAAATTAGAGTAAAAACACCTCCCCAACAAAATGTTGACCCCGACGTGATTTCTGGAGGAGCAAAGGAAAACGTGAGTTTGGATATTGTTGTGATCAACAGATACTGGAGATCGGAGGACGGAAGTGACCCAGGTCTGAAGTTATTTGGTAAGCGCTGGCACACGAGGCGCAAAATTTACTAATTTAAAAGTATGTTCGGTCTGTATAGTTCTCCAGTAAATGTTGATTTCTGTTTCTGCTGAGCTAAATAGACGCCGACCGGGTCGGTAAACTCAGGGTGTGGCCGGCCCTAAGGTAAGCTAGGACGCTTCTTACTGAAAGCCTGTGTGTTTGGAACCGTAGGAAGGCCGAGTGGGATCAGCTCGTGGATTGAGAAACTACGGAATGTCTAAAAAATGAAACTCAGAGATCAGAGAGCGATTTCAACCCTGGCATTTCTTGTTCCTTTGAGCAGGATCCCAAATCTGACTGGATCTCCAGGAGGAGCCGCAGGCTGCTGAGAGCATGGCCTGGTCTAGGTACAGCTGGATCCTGGAGACCTCCAGCTCAACGTGGAGGCCGGAAGATCGCGGAGTTCCTCCCGGAGCAACAGTTGATGACGGGGTCTTCCTTCACAAAGACAACAGCCAGTGAGTAAAAAATTTGATGCGTGAAAGAATAAAAAATAAGAGAGAAGAAATAACTAGGTCCGGGACCTTTGTAATGCAAGTTTGTGTTTTGCAAATAAAGATCGGGGATCTTTGCGTGATGATCCGGGATCTCACAATGAATATCCATGTTAAAGGAGTTGGACTCCAAAGCGCGCAGAGATCTGGGATCTCAATTAGAAATAGGCCTAATGATAAATAATATCTAAATAATAATACTGGTAATGAAAAAGCATGATAATAAATACATAATTATATTAATGTGTGATAAACCGGTTGTGTGACCGTGTGTGAATGAATGGAGATTTCTTCCTTTTTGAAGCAGCTGAAGTAGGCCGAGAGGGGTCTCATGGTTAGAAAATTGAGTAAATAACACTGCGATAAGATAAATAGATCAGATGAAAGAGAAATAAAAGCTGAATTTACTTCAACATGGGAATGATAAATATTTAAAAATTAAAAATAAAAACAGCAAAATGTAACTTATCGAAATATGGGGAAAAAATAGCAAAGAAGATTTAAAGGAGATGCAAAATTTATGTAAGAGAAAAGACAATACATTTCTTTAAAACAAAGATTATGAATTTGAAGGACGATTGACTGAGTAATTTCGCGCACTTCTTGGTAGTTCCGATATAAAATAAAATTAAAAATCAAAATTGAAGAATTAGACATTTTGTTAATCAAAGGAATTCCTCAGGAAGGAGCAAAGAGAAAAAGGAGGGGTTCATGCATGAAGCTGAGATGTTTTTTAGCACTCGGGAGGATGAAAAATGTTTTGAACTTTGTTTTCTCCTAACGTTCCGCCAAAAGAAAAATAAAAGAGAAAACTCACTTCCATATTTTAAAAAATCCTATGAAGAGTAAGGCAAACTTTACTGTGATCTAAATGAATTATCTTAAACAAGCGACCCCCTTGCCCCTTCCCCTCAAGGAAGGGCCGTTCTGATAATAAACAAGCCCCCCCTCTGTCCCTCAACAATGGGTCGTTAGTTGTTCTCTTAATAAACAAACCAACTGTGATGGGTTGCGACAGAAACCGGTAAAATGGACTTCCTGAGAAAGACTTGTTTGAAACCAGATTCATCATACGTTTCAAAATTGTTAAAGGTTATCCAACTGCAGGAAGGCAGAAGGGAAGGAACACACCTGCCCCCGCTAGCTGATAATGAGGGGGATGTTTTATGAGCTGCGTGATTCTCTCAATACAAAAGGTTGGGATTTCTTAAGTGCAGCGGCAACTTTTACTCTATAATAATAGTAAAAAAAACTTAGCTAATATTTTTAATGATATTCATGGGATATCTGTGAGATATCTCATATAGTGGAAAAGAAATGGTTTAACAATGACGGATTATGAGCAGAGTAATTTTATTTTGAAATTCAGGCGGATGTCTACAGGTCTTGTGGGGTAGCAGCTGGGTGGCTATGTGAATTTATTCTTTGTAACAAGTGGCAGCTTCAGATGTTTGCTTCTAACATTTTAATGACAGATAAGATACATGTTGAAAGGAAACAATCTTGTAATGCGCTGGGTTAGAGACTGAAAAAAAGAGAAGAAATGTTCATTACGGGATTACCGTAGTACAGAATGTAGTAACGCGCTCCAAAATTCAACTTTAGTTACCGTAGCACACTGAGTATAAGCGCACTTCAATATTTACACTCAATGGAGTTGTTGCTAATGGGCCAAAATTAAGGGTCTGATTAAGGAGGAAAGATGTCTGGACCTACACCTGAGATTGGGAGAGGTGGCCGGCCCTCACCCCAGTCTGAGTTGAGAATGGTTCCATGTTTTGGACATCTAGCAACAGACTCTTCCACATAAAATCATAATAATAAGCTAATTTGTAGAATCTTTATGAAGGAGCAGATAAGCAGAGAGCAAGGAATAAAGATGTGATGTTTTGTTATGGAAATATCAGTTGCTGATTATCTCATTGACAAAATGGTAGGAAGTTTGTGAAGCCAGATGAAGAGAAAAACAATTAGGAATGTTTTCCACTAAAAAATGAGATTGAGTTGTTAGAAAATTGAAATAAAAATAATAGATTTTGCTACAGGGAAAATCTGTTGTGTTAATCATATTATCTCGAGATTATTTTCTAATTTGTTAGGAAGAGATTTCCTATTTCACTTGAAGTTGGGCATGTTCTGTGTAGGGGATAAATTAATAATCCAAATTGTAGATTTTCATAAAATTCTTGAAACGGGACAGCTACCAAAGAATTGTTCAACTTGGAAAAATAAAAATAAAAGTTTTAACTGAAGTTTGTAATCAGATGAAGATAAAATAATCATATTATTGCTAACAGAAGATTCAAATTGAACTTTGCATGTTTTTGGTATTTGTCCAACAAAGGGGAACATGGGTATGGTGACCTCTAGTGGCTAACTAATTAAAACATTTCTTACGGACAATTCAATTCTCAAACTGATTAGTATGTGGACAAGAAGTGTGTCAGACATGAAAAAAAGAAAAGCTTCTAATATAAAATTAAGAAACAGCTATGAGCAAACAAAGGCTGTACTGAAGAAGCTTGGTTTAGTAAGATAAGAATTTATCCTAATGGATTTGTAATGTTAATAGTAAAACATTTAGATACACTAACTGTTGCAGAAATGTTGTTTAGAGAAATAATGCTTAGATTTGATATCCACAAATTATCTATAGTGGTAACGGGACACATTTTGTGAATGAAATAATTGATAAAATAGGACAAAGATTATAGATCATTTTTAAGAGACAATTGGATTCTAAAAGCAGATTAAGAAGGGCCATGGATAAGACTAAACAGAATTGGAGATACTGTTTGGTTATGATAGTTATATATGAATAAAACACCAAGTAATTGAACGGATTTGATGAGACCTTATACTTCCTACAGTTTGGTATGTTAAAATAAGGGGAACAATTACAAACTGATTTATGATTTTATGATAAAATGTTGCAAATTGAAAAAAAAGCAATGGAAGAAACAGGACAAAATTGGATATTGTCTTAATTTGGTAAACTATACATGCATATAATACCAAATTAGAATATTGGCCTCATTCTATTTGAAATAATCTATGGTTGAGATATAGAATTCCTTAGATTGGTATACTCTCTTCTAAAGAACAATTTGTTTAAGATCTGGGGGTTTTCATGATCAAAATATTGATAATTACATAAGTTATAAATGCAAACTAATAATATGCCAGATTATCCTATATTCCTACAGGAAGAAGTGAGCTGAAAGTAGCTGACTGGAACCTGATTAAAAGCTGTAAATAGAAAACTGGGCATCACCCAGATGAGAAGGGGCCATTCTGGGTATTTTTGACCACACCAATGGCTGTGGAGACTGAGTTAGATACACTTAACCCATTGTAAAAAGCAGAGACCATTACTAGATATAGGGAAAGCAGTCTGAGAAAAGTGGTGTTAAAGACTGATTCCAAAGGGAAGTAAATACATTAGGTTCTACTTGTCTCAACCTCAGTGAAGAGAACCAGGAGATCCACTTTTCTATAGAGACTGCTTGAAGGGAGAGATAGTAACTATGAAGGTTTTTCTGTTTTTTCTGCTATCTAGTACTTTTATTTTTACAGCTTTTTGGTGGTGTTATCCATAGGAACATTAGGACTCTCAGAAAAACGACATATAGCACATGAGAATGCTGATTTATTGTCTTGGTTCACTCAGAGAAGGACACAGAGAAACCCATTTGAAACTAGTGTATGGTGACAATATGCAAGATATCTGGCAAATTAATGAAGCATTATTAATTGTTTTGTTTGTTCTCAGATGCCATATTCTGTAGGACATTTACCCAGATATGAAGAAGCTTTCACTAATCTTAATGATCTGTTTCCAGATGCTACAAACCTCTCCAGGATTTGGACAAATTCTGAGCGTGCAGTAAATGAACGAACAGGAAGTTATATGGGTAAAAATGTATATACTTCCATGACAAAAGTAAGGGTAAATTGGAGACTGGGACAACATGGGATTGATCTAAATAGTTAAAGCTGGACCAGTACACTTAAAACCTGACCAAAGATTTATTTGTTTTGAAAGTGATAAAAATCTGACCACATTTTCATGCCAATCTGGGTACATGGGAAAAATATATAGTATGTGCTCCATTCTTCGTGAATGTGATGGGAACTTTTCTATGGACGACCTGCTGATTCTCTGCGGATTTTGGCTCTGACACAATTGCCCTCAAAATGAGAACGGTGGATATGCTTCTGTTGAGACTTAAAGAGCATTCTTTTCTTGTATTTGCAGAGCAGATCCGACACAGCAGAAGGAGGAGGCGTGATATTTCAGCCCCTCATGGTCCCATCTGGGCTCCGATATGCCCCCTGAAAACAAATTATGAAGTGATTGAAATAAGGTTCTATTATCTTTTTTCCCATGGACCGGGGTGGGTAAGCTCATGTTATGATTGGACACATTAAATTAGATTCAGTGGTTATGTTAATTCTTCCCTGGCAGTTCTAAAAGGTATAGCAGCTGAGATCTAGGAATTGAGCTTAACTATAAATATACATGGAGATTAATCTACAATACAGGTGTTTATTGAACTATAACATCTCTCCGTAACAGGCTGCAAATCTACTCACACCTGTTTAACAGGAGACTTATATAATTGGATGTTTCTGAAACAGTTCTGTTTCATAAAAAGGGAGGAGATCCTTAGGCACTAGGGGAACTTAAATTTAGATTATTTCTTACGAAACAAAGCCTTTCAATTTGTCGCTTTAAAAGCATTTCAGAAAAACAAAATAAAAAACAGCATTTGTTTAGGGTTCAACAGTTTTTTGTTTAAATAGGTTGAAATTATAGTTTTTTTATTAAGTATTGGGCTTCATCAGCTCAGAAAAATGAATAACAATAGTCAATGATGTGGTAAAACCTTATAAGACTATAGGTTTAATGAAATTAGGTGTTAACAGTGTGAATGAATAAAATTAAACTGATCATTTTCTGAGGGTTGAGCTTTAAAGCAGCACATTTTTCTTTTGAGCGGTCTCATGCTCATCATGCCACTTGCACAATCCAAAAAAAAGACCAGGTGTTTCCTGTTTTCCATCCTGTTTTGGTACCTTTGTGCGGTAGGTTGTTTTAGCACACAACCCATTCATCTTACCTTGTGGCATGTTTATGCATTTAGTGTTTGTTTGGAAGTTTTTATTTACATTATAACCCCTACAATATATTTAGAAGAAAAATTCTTTTTGGTATAGGCTGTTCTAGTGTTGCTCACTTTTGATACAGGATTTTTAGAGTGCACTTTGCGTCAATGATGATTTTTGTGATTTACATACAGCAAAAGTATTAGCTCTTTCTACAGATAGACCTAGTTTGTAAGCAGTCTGGATAATAGTTTGATTTTGTTAGTGCAGCTGATCAGTGCGGCACTAGTTAAAACTATGAGGTGAGTGAGGGAATTGTAAAAAAAAGACAAATGCATAAGAAATGAATCAAAAAACAGATACAATTATGGATAAAGCAAACAGGAAAAAGCAAATTAGTTGTAAGCTCTTCTTTTAGGCTTTGTTGACCAGGTGAGAGACCAGCAGCCAACCAGACCACGATCTCTCAGGTAATCAGACTAACAAAAATGGGCTGGAGCCATTGCACTCCCACTGAGGAGTCAGGACGCACCTGAGAGGACATCCAGGAGCAGCAAGCCAGAGAGTATGCAGAACAGCAACGAGCAGACCACACAACCTACTTGAACCCTCTGCTGAGAGGTTTCCAACTTCAGCACACCTGCACCATCAGGTGGCAGGGCAGCTTGGAGCGCAGAGCTGGGGCAGCAGGGTTTGAAGGAAAAGAAGCTGAGACCCCTGCCAAAAGGGGCAGAACGATCCTCTGGTCTGCGTGCAGTCCTTAGAGGCTAGGCTACTGAAAAGATAAACTTTAGCTGCATATAGGTGATGTACTGGCAACCTCTCACCTTAGGTCATAGAAGAGCGAGCCGGACGACCACAATTCCCGGCCAGAACAAGATGACTTGACTGCTGATCCGAAAAGTTCCAGAGAAGATAGACTCAAAATGTATGATTCTATAAGTGTGATGCCTGACGTTTTTTTATATATATATATATATATATATATATATATATATATATATATATATATATATGTGTGTGGATATATGTGTGTGTGTGTGGATATATGTGTGTGTGTGTGGATATATGTGTGTGTGTGTGTATATATGTGTGTGTGTATATGTGTGTATATGTGTGTATATATGTGTGTATATGTGTGTATATATGTGTGTATATATGTATGTGTGTATATGTGTGTATATATGTATGTGTGTATATGTGTGTATATGTGTATGTGTGTGTATATGTGTATGTGTGTGTATATGTGTATGTGTGTGTGTATATATATGTGTGTGTGTATATATATGTGTGTGTGTATATATATGTGTGTGTGTATATATATATATGTGTGTATATATATATATGTGTGTATATATATATATGTGTATATGTGTGTATATATATATGTGTGTATATATTTATATGTGTATATATATATATATGTGTATATGTGTGTATATGTGTGTATACGTGTATATATGTATATACTGCTCTCCGCGAGGATGGACGCTTTTCTCTTTCCCTCCCTACTGTTGTCTACTTCTGCATTCTTTTGTCTTGTCAACTATTTTTGGAGCCTCTCTTTGCATTCTTCTCCGTAAAGAACAACTATGGTTCTGGTTCTGGTCAGCTGGTCTCTTGATACAATTAATCAATTTTTTTCCCGGAGAACGGCTAAAAGGGAGAGCCGAGTTGTTCCGATGGAACATCGTGGAGGATCTTGTGTCTCTCACTTTTGGCCATCGAGGACGTTGGAAACATTTATATAATTGGATTCATGATAACCGGATATCTGCTGATTATCGCAGGTGGATTTTCTGAGGTATCGTAAACTTCAAGCTTAAAGGCAGCAATTGGCAGGCTGCCTGGGCTACAGGAAGGTTGCTGTGCTGTCAACACTCAGACTATTTGTGATGTGCGAGCAAAATTGGACTCGTTTCACTGCTTGGGTAATAACTTGGAGAAGTTCTCAGCCGGCGGGAAGGTAATCTGACCCACGATTTGGCCATTTGGACTGAACTCGGACCACTGACAGATTCTAAGGCAAGAGAAAAAGTGATCTTCGCCTGGCTCTAAAACAACAACTTCTTATCTACTGGAATTCGACTCCCTGGTCTTGGTAGACCAAACAAAAACTCCCTTGGATGTGTGTGCAAAAGGACGCTCCATCCCACCCCACTCCCCCATCCCCCACATGAGCCTGTGAGCTCCCTGACTCAGCCCCAAGGTTGTATATTACATCACAGGCGACAGACTCTGGGATTGAACTGAGAGGAGTTTCATTGTCTCTCATTAATGCACACATACATGCACGCACGCTCACGCCACAGCTACAGACATGCACGCAGTCCTGGATTTCAACATGCTCGCGGTACCCTAAGACTCCTGCCCACTCTTCAGACAGCGAAATGATGGGCGCGTGCTTTGGATGGCCGCAACCGGTTTCTCTGTACGGAGGGTTCCCGAACCTCCCCCCGTCCCATTTGTGTTCTCATATGTTATGACCGATACATGTGCTTATATGTTTTTGCAGTGGTTTTTTTCAGCACCTCGGCTCGGCTCCCTGTAGGGGGCTGGGCTGAGTTGCCTTTTTTTCCCCCCTGTTCACCCCCCCTCCTATTGTGAATCATTTCTATCTGCTAAAAGGGGCGCTGGTAAAGCCGGCTGCTACCGCGGTCTTCCAAATCCTGTAATGTGTTAATGTTTGTAATTGTTTGTATGATCTTGGATTGGTTGTACCGAAACTTAATTTCCCCACGGGGATTATTAAAGTATCTCTTATCTTATCTTATATGTATGTATATGTGTATTTGTGTATGTGTCTATATATATGTGTATATGTGTATGTGTATATATATGTGTGTATGTGTATATATATATATATGTGTGTATATATATATGTGTGTATATGTGTATGTGTGTATATATATAAAAATGGACATTGGCCCATGTCCATTTGTCATCAGTTACCCAGAATGGGACCTTGTTGTAAATGGCCAACAAAACCCCATTTGCCAATGGCTGGAGGTCAGCGAGTGCGCTTTTCAAAGAGCAAACGTTTAACAGAGTCGTATCCTCTTCAAATGTGGACATGTTTTACAGGGCAATTTACTGATTATGAAATTGTCCCCGGTCTCCTACATGGCTCCTGTGATAAGTTTGGTTTAGAAGGGGTTTTAAGCCATGCTCTTTGGTCCCTTCATAGAATGGAAGATTTCGAACGCATTTGTCCAATTTTCATAACCATCGGCCCAAAAACGTAGAACTGGCAACGTGTCAATGGTTGGAGACTTGGAGTGACCTCCTGACCCCGATCGATGTCCGAGCAGCGTTTACTCGACGTATTTTGTCCCCCCGCATCCCAGCGCACTGCCCAGATAATCTCAAGCATCTACGTGGAACGTAGGCCGAGATATGAGGTTAATTAGTCAATTGGCTACTTTTTTCTGTTCCTCGGGTAAGGGTGGGCCCTTTGCCCTAAGCCCTTTCTACTAAGTTTGTTTCAATGGGATCTGATGGCAACGGGCTGACCCCTGATGAGAAGTGTCCTAAGGCCGGGGTCAGCGATGGCTTTTTTTAAAAAGCGAAGGGTTAACTGAGTACAATCCTTTTCACCTTTGGATATGTTAAACAGGGCAATTTACTGAACATTATTAAATTGGCCCCGATCGTGTAAGTGGCCCCTGGGAGGAGTTTGGTTTAGAAAGTGTTTAGAGACGTGTGCTTTGGTCCATAGAGTGGAAGATTTGGAACATATTTGTCCTGTTTTCATGAAAATAGGCCTCCAAATAACGAAAATAGGTTTTGAACGTGGCTCCTGTGAGAAGTTTGGTTGGTTCAGGAGGGGTTTGGAGCCATGCTCTTTGGTCAATTCATAAAATGGAAGATTTTGAACGCATTTGTCCAATTTTCATGCCAATAGTCCCAAAAACGTAGTACGTGCGACGTGTCAATGGTTGGAGACTTAGAGTAACCTCCTGACCCCCAAAGATGTCCAAGCAGCGTTTGCTCGATGTATTTTGCCCGCCTAAACTCCCGGGCTCTGCCCTGAAAATCTCAAGCGTCTACGTGGAACGTAGGCCGAGATATGAGCTTAACTGGTTCTTAATTGGCTCCTTTTTTACTTTTCCTCGGTTTAAGGGTGGGCCCTTTGCCCTAAGCTCTTTCTATTAAGTTTTCGTGACTAGTCCAATGGCTTTTCCCTTTTCGGACACTTGCAATCAGTTGCCATTTTAAAAATCTTATTGCAAAGGGCCATTGCTGGTGTTCAGCGAGTGCTTTTTTTCCAAATAGCAAACCATTAACGGAGTGGTACCCTCTTCAACTCTGAAAATATTTTACAGGACAATGCAATGAATATTAATTCAATTGAAATTCCATTCAAAAATACTTTATTGATCCCAGAGGGAAATTAAGTGTTGGTATAGCTCATATAATTAATTCTTTAAGGAGGAGTTGTAGATGATGATGGCTGTGGGCAGGAAGGATTTCCTGTAGCGGTCTGTATTGCAGCGAAACTGAAGAAGCCTCCGACTGAAGACGCTCTGTTGTTGTATGACTGTCTCATGAAGAGGATGCTCAGAGTTGTCCATAATTCTTTTGATTTTATGAAGAATCGTTCTTTGCATTATCATCTCCAGATTTTCCACAGTTGTCCCAAGAACAGAATCAGCCTTCTTTATTAGTTTTTTTTGCCTTTTTAAATCCCTGGCTCTGATGCTGCTACCCCAACAGATGACGGCTGAAGAGATTACACTCTCCACAACAGACTTTTAGAAGATCTGCAGCATCTTGCTGCAAACCTTGAAGGACCTAAGCTTCCTCAAGAAGTACAGTCTGCTCTGTCCCTTCTTGTAGACGGCTTCACTGTTGCGCCTCCAGTCCAGTCTGTTGTCAAGGTGAACTCCGAGGTATTTATATTCCTCAACCACCTCCACTTTTTCTCCCATGATGGAAACAGTGTTTGACTTATCCCTATTATAAAATTGTCCCTGGTCTCCTACTTGGCCCCTGTGTGAAGTTAGGTTTAGGATGGGTTTGGAGCCATGTTCTTTTTATCCATAGATAGAATGGAACATTTTGAACGCATTCGTCCAATTTTCATAACCATCGGCACAAAAACGTAGAACTGGTAACGTGTCAATGGTTGGAGACTTAGAGTGACCTCCTAACCCCGAACGATGTCCGAGCAGCGTTCGCTCAACGTATTTTGTTCCCCCGCATCCCAGCACACAGTTTTTAGTGCATTTATATGTTCTACGCACGTATATTAACAGGTAGGATATTCTGATCAGTTTTTAGTGCATCTATATGTGCTACCCACATATATTTAACAGGTGGGATATTCTGATCAAGGTTTTCCGTGCATCTTTATGTGCTAGTTTTAGCTTTATATTAAACGGGCAGCATGTTCTGTGGATTGAAAGAAAGGTTTTCGTTATTCATATAAATTGTTGCTATGTTAGGCATTACTGCTAAACTGCCACTTAGGTCCTGTCACTTGAAAAATATTTTCAGATCATTATATGTAACATCAAAGCTAACTTGTTTTCGGCATGTAAACATACCGGTAGCACTGACAGATAGACATAGCCATCTATGCGCGCTACTGTAAGACATTCTGAGGAGGTAGCACTGATCGTCAGATCACCGAATCGGACGGAAGAGGCCCACAAATAGGTGGGTGGTTGAACCAGCACACATTTTGCAGTTGGCAGGCAAGTACAGTAAATATTTATGTATTTCGTCATGCAATGCATCATGAATTGTAGTGCTTTAGTATTTTCCTTATTAGCAAAGTGCCGTATGCCGTTATCTCTGGGACAGTGACGAGCTAGCTAGATTTTCAAATAAAGCGGGAATAATGTTGGTAACGACTGTAAGATGGCTAACGGCTTTTAATTTTTTATTTGATATTAATTGCTAACACTTTTAAATGCTTAACTAGCTAGATAATGACCATCTGTTAGCAAAGATTCAAAAAAGAAGCCATTAGTTCAATAACCATATGCAGCTATGACTATTAGCTAGGTACAAATGGTTTGCTTCCTAACTGCCATTATCAAAATAAGTGGGAGTCACGTGACGCTCCCCAAAACTCATGCTAGTCCCACTTCATATCGGTGTTTAATTAGCAATAAACATTAAAGTATAAGTTTGGTCTAAATTTCATTCAGACACTTTCAAGTTGAAAACTTTCTAACAAAAAACCTGGACATAATATCTTTCCAATGTTTTAATAATTTAATTATTTAGCTGGGATGCTAAACAGTACACAAAGGTTTACTTTTTCCAAAATAAAAGAACGAAAAATATGTTTCTTTGTACCAAACTTTCAGATTAATAAATTAATTTTGGCCCATTTTTTTTCTTATCAAAGTAATAATATTTTATTGGTAGTGCTAGTTGGCAAACAAAATTAGATTGGCTGGAAAAATAGCCCTCAGACACTAGTGACAAAAGTTTCTTAAGAAATGTGTCTGGGTTTCTAGTGGGGTTAGATATTTGTGAGAATACAGCTTCAAATATGTAATTCTTTGCCTCGCTGTAGTAGAAATTAAGCCTATAAAAGGCAAAGAAAAAACATCCAAAATAAAATAGGATTTTATGCTCTAACAGCATTAAACTAGAGTGTAAAATTTAAGTATTCGATGTATTGTAAGCCACATAGTTTGAATTTTAGGCATCATAGTCAACTTGCTATCATTTGTTTGCCAACAGAAAAGGAGTCTACACTCAAGGCTGCTGAACAGAAACTTTTGAAAGAGAACCTCCCCAAAAGCCAGAAAAGAAAGAGGGTGCCCAACAAGCTATTTGATGACTGTTGTGTTGAGTTTTCTAACCATACTCAGGATGGGCACAAAACCAGACAACAACTTAACAGTAATATAGAAAAGGGTGTTTACTGACAAAACGTGGAACTAGGAAACCAGATGCTGCAAGGAGGGAACTGGAACGAGGACCAGAACACGGAGGGGTCCGAGAAGTGAAAGTTAACTGTTAAGAAAAGGTAGA
Organism: Valencia hispanica; assembly: GCA_963556495.2. Taxonomy (NCBI): domain Eukaryota; kingdom Metazoa; phylum Chordata; class Actinopteri; order Cyprinodontiformes; family Valenciidae; genus Valencia; species Valencia hispanica. The sequence continues at coordinate 50,097,497 of OY747710.1, forward strand.
AGACACTAGGATAAATGATGGGAGTAATGTGAAAAGAGGAGCTTACTGGTCTGCCGTTTAAGAGACGCTTGGAGGAGGTATGTAGGAGGACAGTAGCTGAGTCCGGTTGGAGGAATGCTGGTGGTTAAGGCGGGTGAACAGGCCGGGGCTGGAGTATGAAAGCGACAGCAAGCAAGCAAGCAAAATTTATTTATGTAGCACCTTTCACAGACAGGGAGTCACAAAGTCCTTCACAAAAGATAAAACAATAAAAGAAGTTAAAAACAGATAAAAGTAAAATTTAAAAGAAGTACACAATAACAGCATTTGAGAAATACATTATCATAAAACAACCCTGTGTCATACTACGATGGATAGGACTGTGGTCCATAGGGAGGGGTCAACTTGGCCCAAAAAATATCTGCCACCTGTGGAGTGTCATCCTGAAGAAGGAACTGTCCATCAGATACAGAACAGAAAGAAGAATGTGATGATACCACAAAGGGATGTACCACTTGCTGATTTCCCAGTTCCACAGGTAAGGGTTTAGTCACAGGGAGAGACATCTGAGCCCCAGAAAATCCAACAACAGAAACCTTTTCTCCAGAAAGTTCAGCATGTGGAGGTTGCTTGTCCAACAAGAAATGGTAATGAATGTCCAGCAATGTTCATTGTGAGTAGAGGGTCTCCCGTACCACTCTCACTCAGGCTTTTCTGTGGGCATTGTCAATAAGATGATTGTCCCTGCCATTGGGGCGGGGCCAGATGAGGTTGTGGCGCGTAATGCTGTGGCCCCTGCTGAGACGGTGGGCTCCCTGTGTGGGTGGCCCTTGGCTCCGCCCACAATCTCTTGCCCAGTGGCCAATTTGTCCGCAAATGAAACATGCGTCTGACCTTCTACCAGGAAATCTTCCCTTCTGTCCCCTGCCCCTCCCGCCACTGTTGGCGATTATACACTGGAGGTGGGGCCATTGGGGCCACCTGGGAATACATACTGCACGGTTGTGTCAAATACTGCACGGTGGTGTCAAATACTGCACGGTTTGTAATATGGGTTCAGAAGGGGGAGGAGGTGTAGGTGTAGCCACTACCAGTTGCTTCCCCTTTTTATTGCCTTTTAAATCTGATATTTTAACTTGGGCCTCCTTCAGCTGCATTTGTAACAGTGCAGTTTCCAAATCACCCTTCTCCTTCTTTTTGTCATAGTCCTCATCCTGTTCTTTTTGCAAGAAGTGGGTGAGGTGCACTTCCCATCTACCCTGGTCCGATCCAGGCAGATCTGGATTTTCCTTCATTTTTGTTTGAACTGATTCTGGAACCCCTCCCAAAACTGCTTCTCTGAACCAACCTCTGTTTGTATCCGCTGTCCCTGGGTACTCCCCTGTCAATGCTACCCACTTGTCTTTACACTGAGAAATATAATCTGTAGGAGACACCTCAGGTTTCCACACAAACTTGGGAAATTTGGAAGCATGTGTTCCTGGCCATCGACTACGCATCCATGTATAAATATCGCGGGAATATTGGTTAAACAGTGCACCATCCGTCGTACAAGCTATATCTGCTTCCGCTTCTAAATCTCGCATGAGTGAGTGTCATGCATTGTGCAGCCACAGCTCTGAAGTCGCCTAGAGCTAAAGTCTGTCCCTGAGTCACCTGATCAAACTTCCTCAGCCACAAATTGGCTCCTTCAGATAAGGATGGGAGGGAGTGGGCTATTCCCTGCACATCTGCTAATTTAAGAGGTTTGTATAATCTTTCACCTTCACGAGTACTAATCAAAGGTGCCATTGTAGCCCCCTTTAAGTCTCCTCGAGGAGGCGGTTCTAAGTTATCTGGATCATCTGCATCGTCTCCCCCACCCTTCTCCTTAGGAGTTCCCTCCTCGTGGTGTTGTACTATTTGTCTCCATACATCTAATTCTTCTTTTGTGTAGCGCAATTCCCCTCCTTTAACGTGAAGGGCTAGTTTTAATGTTCCAGTTAGGTTCTTCCTCTCCTTTTCTTCCTCATCATCTTTCTTTGGTGCTCTGTCACATGACGGTGCTGTTTCTCCTGAAATCGATCGCTGTCCCTCTCTTTCTCTCTGCCTCTTTAAAATGCTTTTCCTCTTGAAAACACATCTGACTTAAACAATATCTATCACTTTCTACATACCCATACTTTTCCCACATCTTTTTAAATGATTCTGCTGCTTTTTTCTTAGCTTTTTCTCCCTCACTCTTAGATCCTGCCATGTTAATTATAACCTGGAGGTATTTCTGTAATTGTTCAACTAAGGTCAACCACCTTTTGCCAGGTCCTGCAGACCTGGACTTACTTTTTTCTTCTGACATAACAATATATCACGTTCACCTTTTATAAAAAACAGGTTGTTTCTAGGGAAAATGCCAAGTGGCATTCATCCAGCCCCTAAGATCCAAGCTTCTACTTGAATACTATTTATTCAAGCGGGATCCTACTGGGTGTTCTAATCACAGGTTTGGATGGATTTTAGATTCCCCGTCTTCAACCTCTACTATGGAGAATTTTAATATTGCAGCAAGTGCTGGTCCAAACCTAATGTTTGAAACGGCTGCAATGTCTCCCATTCGCTGTTCTAACATTTATTTCTCACAACATTCACACACTGCAGTCCTGTATTTCCCCCCTTATTTAATCATATGTTAACATTTACTAAATTCTACAATTTCCCTAACCCTTTTGCTTCACTAACCTAGAGTCCCAGACTCCGGTGCGACAGTTCCTGTCACAAGATCAGCTTTGAGAGTCCTCAATTCTCGGGTCTGATCTGTGTCCCGATCTGCGGTCCAACCATTGCACGTTAAGTCCCGTCGGACTTAACGTTGGAGCGATCACCTCCAGAGGAAAGCAAAGGTTAGTCTTAAATTCTCTATTGTCCTATTAATACTTTTCAATTTTGGCACTTCAGGCTAGATATGAGACAGGAATGTTTTGGAAATGTTCAATATAGCAGTTTTATATAAAGGGTACTGCTTACCGTGTTTATTTCGCTGACCAGCTACTCCTGTCCCACTGCCAACCATCAGATGTCTTTTAAATACTTACTTTCTGCAACCGAAAATGGGCGGAAAACATTAAATTGATGAGAGGAGATTTTTAAGTGAAAGCCTGCGCCTCGCGCTGCTATGCTACCAGTCCCTGACCAGCCTGCTGTCTGCCAACTCCTCTCTCCCAGTTCGTTTATCCTGTGGCAGAGTATAAAAAAGAATTACACATTCACACAATATATATTTTTGGGCATGCATGGGAAGAGATTCTCACAAAATCATCTTCAAAGAACTCTTCCTCATAAATGCCTTTTATTTCTTTACAAAGTTATTACGAAACATTCTGAGAGACAGCCTCTCTTACAGGATCCAATCAGCTTAATAATACATATTCATATAGATGCAAAGTGTGCCTGTAGTCTGTCCCTAATAGGTTAAGCCCCTGTTAATATATTCCTTTTGGTTGCTAAGCAGAAAACCTTCCTTCTCTCAACAGCCTATTTTGCACGACCAAACCAACAGATGTTTCCTGTTTTTATCAGAGAATCGTGACCCATTGTCTAACTCATATCCTGTTAACAGTTTTGTCCATTTAATCGTGACCGTTTCTTTCTGACCCGTGGGTCACATCCTGTGCCAACACCTTTCTGCATTTAGTTAATTATTTTAGCACATAACCCCTTCACCTTTTGGCCTGTGTATTCATTCAATGCTTGTTTAAAAGTTTTTATTTACAATAGTGGGCAAGGGTGGACAATGACCACCTAAACAGAGTGCCTTCCCACCCAATAAAAATACAAGGAAACGAACGTGACGTAGCTTAGTCTTCCAAATAAATTATTGTTATTAACAATATTTTATATAGCTAAAGCCTAATATTGAATATGATGTGACTAGTATAATACCTAATATATTTACTGACCCATAATATATATTTATACACAGATACACAGATAGATAGATAGATAGATAGATAGATAGATAGATAGATAGATAGATAGATAGATAGATAGATAGATAGATAGATAGTGTTGAGAAGGTGTTTTCACTCTAATTTGAAGCCTCTCTTAAAGGAACAGACACACGTTTAATTTATGACCCTGGGCTCTCTCTGAGCTCTCATTTCACCTTCCCACGTACTCGTTCATTTCTGTAAAAAGGCGCAATAAGAACAACAAACAACAATTATATATTTTACAGCGAGACATCGTTCACTGGACTCAGTTCTAGTAACTGAGCACAGCTTTATCTCAGCATAAGGTTTTTATTGAAAGTTGAGTTTCCATGAAACTCATTCCACATAGATCTTCGTTCATAGAATGGTCACAGTTTCTTCACACAAGGCACACATGTTGTACCACATTCCTCTTGATTGTTCACTGTTTCTAAGTGTTGCCACATACACTACAGAATTAAACCCTCATACAACATTTACAGAATTTCTATCTCTTCATGTCCCTCTTTTGATCTCTTAAAATAAGAGATCACTATATATATATATATAAGGAAAAATGTCAGGCATCACACTTATAGAATCATATCAATTTTGAGTCCATCTTCTCTGGAACTTTTCGGATCAGCAGTCAAGTCATCTTGTTCTGGCCGGGAATTGTGGTCGTCCGGCTTGCTCTTCTATGACCTAAGGTGAGAGGTTGCCAGCACATCACCTATATGCAGCTAAAGTGTATCTTTTCAGTAGCCCTGAGTTTGAAAACTCTAAGGACTGAACGCAGACCAGAGGATCGTTCTGCCCCTTTTGGCAGGGGTCTCAGCTTCTTTTCCGTCAAACCCTGCTGCCCCAGCTAGGCAGCTCTGTGCTCCAAGCCGCCCTGCCACCTGATGGTGCAGGTGTGCTGAAGTTGGAAACCTCTCAGCAGAGGGTTCAAGTAGGTTGTGGGGTCTGCTCATTGCTGTTCTTCTCCCGCTCTGGCTTGCTGCTCCTGGATGTCCTCTCAGGTTCGTCCTGACTCCTCAGCAGGAGTGCATTGGCTCCAGACTTTTTCTTTAGTATGATTACCTGAGAGATCGTGGTCTGGTTGGCTGCTGGTCTCTCACCTGGTCAACAAAGCCTAAAAGAAGAGCTTGCAACTAATTTGCTTTTCCCTGTTTGCTTTATCCCTAATTGTATCTGTTTTGGGATTCATTTCTTATACATTTGTCCTTTTTTTTTTTTTTATCAAATCCCTTACTCACCTCATAGTCTTAAGTAGTGCCGCACTGATCGGCCGCACTAACACAAAATCAAACTATTATCCAGACTGCTTACAAACTAGGTCTATCTGTAGAAAAAGCTAATACTTTTGCTGTATGTAGTTCACAAAAATCATCATTGACGCAAAGTGCACTCTTAAAATCCTGTATCAAAAGTGAGCAACACTGGAACAACCTAGACCATGAAGAATTTTTCTTCAAAATATATAGTAGGGGTTATGATGTAAAAAAAACCTTCCAAACAAAGAGTAAATGCATAAACATGCCACAAGGTAAGATGAATGGGTTGTGTGCTAAAACAACCAACCGCACAAAGGTGCCAAAACAGGATGGAAAGCAGGAAACATCTGGTCTTTTTGGATTGTGCAAGTGACATGATGAACACGAGAGACCTGCTCAAAAGAAAAATGTGCTGCTTTAAAGCTCAACCCGCAGAAAAGGATCAGTCTAATTTTATTCATTTACACTGCTAACAGCCTAAGTTCATTAAACCTATAGTCTTATAAGATTTTACCACATCACCGACTGTTGTTGTTAATTTTTCTGAGCTGATGAAGCCCAATACTTATAAAAGAAAACTATAATTTCAACCTTTTTAACCAAAAAAAAACTGTTGATCCCTAAACAAATGCTGTTTTTTATTTATTTATCTGAAATGCTTTTAAAGCGAAAAATTGAAAGGCTTTGTTTTGTAAAAAATAATTGAAATTTAAGTTCCCCAAGTGCCTAAGAATCTCCTCCCTTTTTCTGAAACAGAACTGTTTCAGAAACATCCAATTACATAAGTCTCCTGTTAAACAAGTGTGACTAGATTTGCAGCCTGTTACGGAAAGATGTTATAGTTCAATAAACACCTGTATTGTAGATTAATTTCCATGTATATTTATAGTTAAGCTCAATTCCTAGATCTCAGCTGCTATACCTTTTTAGAACTGCCAGGGATGAATTAACAAAACCACTGAATCTATAATTTAATGTGTCCAATCATAAAATGACCTTACCCACCTCGGTCCATGGGAAAAAAGATAATAGAACCTTATTTCAATCACTCCATAATTTGTTTTCAGGGGGCATGTCGGAGCCCAGATGGGACCATGAGGGGCTGGAATATCACGCCTCCTCCTTCTGCTGTGTCGAATCTCCTCTGCAAATACAAGAAAGAATGCTCTTTAAGTCTCAGCAGAAGCACATCCACCGTTCTCATTTTGAGGATAATTGTGTCAGAGCCAAAATCCACAGAGAATCAGCAGGTCGTCCATAGAAAAGTTCCCATCACATTCACGAAGAATGGAGCACATACTATATATTTTTTCCCATGTACCCAAATTGGTATGAAAATGTGGTCAGATTTGTATCCTTTTCAAAACAAATAAATCTTTGGTCAGGTTTTAAGTGTACTGGTCCAGCTTTAACTATTAAGATTAATCCCATGTCGTCCCAGTCTCCAATTTACCCTTACTTTTGTCATGGAAGTATATACATTTTTACCCATATAACTTCCTGTTTGTTCATGTACTGCACGCTCAGAATTTGTCCAAATCCTGGAGAGGAGTGTAACATCTGGAAAAGGATCATTAAGATTAGTGAAAGCTTCTACATATCTGGGTAAATGTCCTACAGAATATGGCATCTGAGAACAAACAAAACAATTAATAATGCTTCATTTAGATAGAGAGATTGATGAAAGAAGACACATTTTCTGTATTCCCATATCATGTGAAACGACTCGACGGGGTAAGCCGTATTGCGTCATTTCCTGTTGTCACTGTTGCGCTCCCTGTAAACTGTTTGGTGTTCAGAGTCTCTTGAATTGATCTTATTTTCTCTCTGCTGAGCCCTTTCTAAGTTATTTTAACACACAAGCACACTAAAATACACGTTTTGTGGTGGTGTACTTTACGTTTTGGGAACTCCTTGTGTTTCACACAGCTTTTCTTGGGGTGGTAAGGTCTTGCTAGCTCAGTTAGCTTAGCTTCATTGCGGCTATGGCTACTCTTCTCTCTCCTGTCTCTAACTCTTCTCTTCTCTCTTGCTCTCTCTGTCAGATGTTTAGTTACTTCCCTGACTCCTTTAGTGATAATGGTAACTGTAATAAATGTAATATTTTTGTAGCTTTGGAGGCGAGGGTATCAGAATTAGAAGCACGGCTCCGCGCTGTTGAAAAACCAGCAGATAGCCGAAGCCCATTAGCCAGCGCGGAGCCAACAAGGATAGATCCCCCTAGCTGTCCTCCGGTAGAGCCCGCGCAGCCGGGACCTCAGGCTGGTTGGGTGACTGTACGTAGGAAGCATAGTTCTAGGACCCAGCCCCCGGGCCACCACCAACCGGTCCGCGTTTCTAACAGATTTTCCCCGCTCAGCGACACACCCGCTGAGAAACCGACCCTGGTAATTGGCAGCTCCATAGTCAGAAACGTGGCATTAGAGACACCATTGACCATAGTCAAATGTTTGCCAGGGGCCAGAACGGGCGACATCAAATCCTACCTGAAACTGCTGGCTAAAGATAAGCGTAAATACAGTAAGACTGTTATTCACGCTGGCGGTAATGACACCCGGTTACGCCAATCGGAGGTCACTAAAATTAGTGTTGCTTCGGTGTGTAAGTTTGCTAAAACAATGTCAGACTCGGTAATCTTTTCTGGTCCCCTGCCTGATCGGACCAGTGACGACATGTTTAGCCGCATGCTGTCATTCCATCAATGGTTGTCTAGATGGTGTCCTGCAAACGATGTGGGCTACATTGATAACTGGAGAACTTTTTGGGGAAAACCTGGTCTGATCCGGAGAGACGGCATCCATCCCACTTTGGATGGAGCAGCTCTTCTTTCTAGGAATATGGCCGAATTTATTAGTCCTCCAAAACACTGACAACCCAGGGTCCAGACCAGGAAGCAGAGTCGTAGTTTAACCCACCTCTCTGCTGCTTCTGTACTGTTACCCCCCCATTACTCTTTAGAAACAGTGTCTTGCCCACGGCCAAAATTAAATGGATTAAAAGTTAAGCCAACAAAAGCAAATTATGGAAATCTCATAAAAATAAATACAACTTTGACTGAACAGAAAAATAAATCTATTAAATGTGGTTTATTAAACATAAGATCTCTCTCCTCAAAGACTTTGTTAGTAAAAGACTTGATTTGTGATAATCACATTGATTTCCTTTGTCTCACAGAAACCTGGTTGCAGCAGGAGGATTATGTCAGTATAAATGAGTCAACTCCTTCCAGTCATTTAAATTTTCACATTCCTAGAAATACTGGGCGAGGAGGAGGAGTTGCAACCATTTTTCGTTCTGATTTACTAATTAGTCCCAGACCAATTGATAGCTACAGTTCTTTTGAACATCTAACCCTTAATTTTCCTCATCCAAGTTGCAAAACATTAAGACCATTTTTGTTTGTGGTTTTGTATCGTCCACCAGGCCCTTACTCTCAATTCTTGGATCAGATCTCACATTTTTTATCTGATTTAGTATTAAATACTGATAGGGTTATTATAGTGGGGGACTTTAATATTCATGTGGATACTGAAAGTGATAGCCTAAATGCAGCCTTTAGTGCTATTTTAGACTCAATTGGCTTTACTCAAAAAGTACAGGGATCGACCCACTCGGGCAAACACACTTTGGACCTTGTACTGACATACGGTATTGAGTGTGAGGAAATAACAGTCCACCCACATAACCCGGTCCTGTCTGACCACTTCTTAATAACTTTTGAATTTACTTTAACTGACCATTTTAAATCTGAAAGAAAATTTCATTGTAGTAGAGCTTTATCAGACAATGCTGTAACAATTTTTAAAGAATCTGTTCCATTCTTACTTTCCTCAGTGTCTCAGAGTAACACAGTGGATGGCAGCAATTCTATCTCTAACCCTTCAGAAATTGATGATCTGGTTCACAGCGTTACGTCCTCATTGCATTTGGCATTAGATAGTGTAGCCCCCTTAAAAAAGAAAGTGGCTAGCCATAGGAGGCTGACTCCTTGGTTCAACGCAGAGTTGCGTACTTTAAAGCAGAATACTAGGAAGTTGGAGAGAAAATGGCGCTCTACACACCTAGAGGATTCCTATTTAACCTGGAATAACAGTCTACTGCTGTATAAAAAGACCCTTCGACAAGCTAGAACAGCATATTTTTCATCATTAATAGAGGCGAATAAAAACAATCCTAGGTTTCTTTTTAGTACAGTTGCCAAACTTACACAGAGTCATAGCTCTGCTGAGCCAACTATTCTCGCAGCTCTTAGCAGTGATGATTTTATGGGATTCTTCATAAATAAAATTAATTCTATTAAAAATAAAATCATTGGCATCCTCCCAAACATGATTACTTCTTTCTCAGTAAATGAGGCAGTATCGGAAAGAACTGTAGATCCTCAGTTGTGCTTAGGCTGTTTTGATTCAGTCGAGCTTTCGGAATTATCAAAAATATTAGCCTCATCTAAACCTTCAACTTGTATGTTGGACCCAATTCCAACCAAATTATTTAAAGAAGTGTTCCATTTGGTTCCTGGCCCCATTTTGGATATGATGAATCTATCCTTAGTAAACGGATACGTACCACAGGAATTTAAAATAGCTGTAATTAAACCTTTACTCAAGAAACCTTCCCTTGATCAAGATGACTTGGTGAATTACAGACCTATATCTAACCTTCCTTTCTTATCCAAAGTCTTTGAGAAAATAGCTGCTAATTAAGTCTGTGAGCACTTAAACAATAACGAGCTGTTTGAAGAGTTTCAGTCAGGTTTTAGAGCTCATCATAGCACTGAAACAGCACTGGTGAAGGTTACTAATGATATTCTCATGGCCTCAGATAATGGACTGGTGTCTGTTCTGGTTTTGTTAGATCTCAGTGCTGCTTTTGACACAGTCGATCATAATATTCTCTTAGAAAAGCTTGAACATGTTGCAGGGATCAAAGGAACAGCACTAGGCTGGTTTAAATCATATTTGTCTGATAGATTCCAGTTTGTTCATCTAAATGATAAATCTTCTTCACTCTCAAGAGTTACTTGTGGAGTTCCACAGGGTTCTGTGCTTGGACCAATTCTGTTCACCATATATATGCTCCCAATTGGTAGAATCATTAGACAGCATGGGATAAATTTCCACAGCTATGCAGATGATACACAACTATATTTATCCATAAATCCTGATGAACCCAGTCAGTTAGGTAGATTACAGGCATGTCTGGAAGACATAAAAACATGGATGACCCTAAACTTTTTGCTTTTAAATTCTGACAAAACAGAAGTTGCTGTCTTTGGACCAGAAGTTCTTAAACAGAAACTGATTAGTCAATCACTTAATCTGGATGGCATTAAATTGGCCCCCAGTAATAACGTAAAGAACCTCGGCGTTATTTTTGACCGAGACTTGACATTTAAATACCATATTAAACAGGTTTCTAGGATTTCTTTCTTTCACCTCTGGAATATTGCTAAAATTAGAAACATCCTGTCCAGGAGTGATGCTGAGAAACTAGTCCATGCATTTGTTACCTCAAGGCTGGACTACTGTAATTCTTTACTATCAGGTAGTCCACAAAATGCAATTAAAAGCCTTCAGTTGATCCAAAATGCGGCAGCAAGAGTTTTGATGAATATTCAAAAGAGAGATCACATTTCTCCTGTTTTAGCTTCCCTTCATTGGCTCCCTGTTAAATCCAGAATAGAATTTAGGATCCTTCTTCTTACATACAAAGCCCTTAATAATCAAGCTCCATCATACATCAGAGATCTAATTGTTCCTTATGTTCCTAACAGAGCCCTTCGCTCTCAGACTGCAGGTTTACTTGTAGTTCCTAGGATTTCTAAAAGTAGAATGGGAGGCAGATCTTTTAGTTATCAGGCTCCTCTCCTGTGGAACCAGCTCCCAGCTTTAGTCCGTGAGGCAGACACTCTGTTTACTTTTAAGGCCAGGCTTAAAACTTTCCTTTTTGATAAAGCTTATAGTTAGAGTGGCTAAGGTCATCCTGAGCTATCTCTGTAGTTATGCTGCTATAGGCTTAGACTGCTGGAGGACAGACTTACCAATTTTCTTCACTCTGCTACTTCCTTTTCTCCTACTACTCTCCAGTTGTATTACAGTACATTCTGTTATTTCGACTGTTAACTTTGTTTTCTCTGTGTTTTTCTCTCCATAGAAGATATACCTGGTCTGGTATCCTGCTTGGCTGCAATGCCCTGTTGGACGGGGGGCATCGACTGGGATGATCCCCCCAGTAACTGAACATCCACTGTGTCCTGTTATTAACTTTTTACTTCCTGTAACAAAGAAAGTTCTCTTATATCAGATCTTCTGTTCCTTCTGTGTTTCTGCTCTGTCTTCTCAAACCCCCAGACGGTCGTGGCAGATGGCCGCTCCTACTGAGCCTGGTTCTGTTGGAGGTTTCGTCCTGTTAAAGGGGAGTTTTTCCTCTCCACCGTCGCTACATGCTTGCTCAGTATGAGGGATTGCTGAAGGATTGCTGTGGTTGGAAAGTCTGCATCAACGGGGCCCAACCTCACGCCAATGACTGATGCAATCTGCTGGGATTCCTTAAATAGGAAACTTTTTAACTGATTGGAATGTTTGAATAAATGTATTGAAATGACTTCTTGTTAAGTGCCTTGAGATGACATCTGTTGTGAATTGGCGCTATATAAATAAACTGAATTGAATTGAAATTCATTTATTTGCTAGATATCTTGCATATTGTCACCATACACTAGTTTCAAATGGGTTTCTGTGTGTCCTTCTCCGAGTAAACCAAGAAAATAAATCAGTATTCTCATGTGCTATGTCATTTTTCTGTGAGTCCTAACGTTACTATTAAAATAACACCACCAAAAAGCTGTAAAAATAAAAGTACTAAATAGCAGAAAAACCAAAAAAACCTTCGTTACTATCTCTCCCTTCAAGCAGTCTCTATAGAAAAGTGGATCTCCTGGTACTCTTCACTGAGGTTGAGACAAGTAGAACCTAATATATTTACCTCCCTTTGGAATCAGTCTTAAACACCACTTTTCTTAGACTGCTTTCCCTATATCTAGTAATGGTCCCTGCTTTTTACAATGGGTTAAGTGTATCTAACTCAGTCTCTACAGCCATTGGTGTGGTCAAAAATACCTGGAATGGCCCCTTCCATCTGGGTGCTGACCAATTTTCTGTTTACAGCTTTTAATCAGGATCTAGTCACCTACTTTCAGCTCACTTCTTCCTGTTGGAATATAGGATCATCTGGCATATGATTAGTTTGCATTTATAACTCATGTAATTATCAGTATTTTGATCATGAAAACTCCCAGATCTTAATCAAATTGTTTTTTTTAGAAGAGAGTAAACCAATCTAAAGAATTCTATATCTCACCCATAGATAATTTCAAATATAATGAGGCCAATATTCAAATTTGGTATTAAATGCATGAATAATTTACCAAATCAAGACAATATCCAATTTTGTCCCGTTTCTTCCATTGCTTTTCTTTTTCAATTTGCAACATTTTTATCATAAAGTCATAAATCAGTTTGTAATGGTTCCTCTTATTTTAATATACCAAACTGTAGGAAGGTATAAGGTCTCATCAATTCGTTCAATTGCTTGGTGTTATATTCATATATAACTTCATCATAACCAAACAGTATCTCCAATTCTGTTTAGTCCTATCCATGGCCTTTCTTAATCTGCTTTTAGAATCCAATTGTCTCTTAAAAATGATCTATAATCTTTGTCCTATTTTATCAATTATTTCATTCACAAAATGTGTTCCGTTACCACTATAGATCATTTGTGGATATCAAATCTAGGCATTATTTCTCTAAACAACATTTCTGCAACAGTTAGTGTATCTAAATGTTTCACTGTTAACATTACAAATCCATTAGGAGAAATTATCTTTTCTTACCAAATAGAGCTTCTTCAGTACAGCCTTTGTTTGCTCAAAGCTGTTTCTTAATTTTATATTAGAAGCTTTTCTTTTTTTCCATGTCTGACACACTTCTTGTCCATGAATTAATCAGTTTGAGAATTGAATTGTCCGTAAGAAATGCTTTAATTAGTTCGGCACTAGAGGTCGCCATACCCCTGTTCCTCATTGTTGGTCAAATGCCAAAAACATGCAAAGTTCAATTTGAATCTTCTGTTAGCAATAATATGATTATTTTATCTTCATCTGATTACAAACTTCAGTTAAAACTTTAATTTTTATTTTTCCAAGTAGAACAATTCTTTGGTAGCTGTCCCGTTTCAAGAATTTTATGAAAATCTACAATTTGGATTATTAATTTATCCCCTACACAGCACATGCCCAACTTCAAGTGAAATAGGAAATCTCTTCCTAACAAATTAGAAAATAATCTCGAGATAATATGATTAACACAACAGATTTTCCCTGTAGCAAAATCTATTATTTTTATTTCATTTTTCTAACAACTCAATCTCATTTTTTAGTGGAAAACAAATTTCCTAATTTTTTTTCTCCATCTGGCTTCAATAACTTCCTATAATTTTGTCAATGAGATTATCAGCAATTGATATTTCCATAACAAAACATCACATCTCTATTCCTTGCTCTCTGCTTATCTGCTCTTTCATAAAGATTCTACAAATTAGCTTATTATTATGATTACATGTGGAAGAGTCTGTTGCTAGATGTCAAAAACGTGGTAACCATTCTCAACTCAGATTGGGGCGAGGGCCGGCCACCTCTCCCAATCTCAGGTGTAGGTCCAGACATCTTTCCTGCTTAATCAGACCCTTAATTTTGGCCCATTAGCAACAACTCCATTGAGTGTAAATATTGAAGTGCGCTTATACTCAGTGTGCTACGGTAACTAAAGTGGAATTTTGGAGCGCGTTACTACATTCTGTACTACGGTAATCCCGTAATGAACATTTCTTCTCTTTTTTTCAGTCTCTAACCCAGCGCATTACAAGATTGTTTCCTTTCAACATGTATCTTATCTGTCATTAAAATGTTAGAAGCAAACATCTGAAGCTGCCACATGTTACAAAGAATAAATTCACGTAGCCACCCAGCTGCTACCCCACAAGACCTGCAGACATCCGCCTGAATTTCAAAATAAAATTACTCTGCTCATAATCCGTCATTGTTAAACCATTTCTTTTCCACTATATGAGAGATCTCACAAACATCCCATGAATATCATTAAAAATATTAGCTAAGTTTTTTATTATTATTATTATAGAGTAAAAGTTGCCGCTGCACTTAAGAAATCCCAACCTTTTGTATTGAGCTGCACGCAGCTAAAACATCCCCCTCCTTATCAGCTAGCGGGGGCAGGTGTGTTCCTTCCCTTCTGCCTTTCTGCAGTTGGATAACCTTTAACAAGTCTTTCTCAGGAAGTCCATTTCAGTTGGTTTGTTTATTAACAGAACAACTAACGACCCATTGTTGAGGGATAGAAGGAGGAGGTCTTGTTTATTATCAGAACGGCCTTTCCTTGAGGGGAAGGGGGTCGCTTGTTTGAGATAATTCATTTAGATCACAGTAAAGTTTACCTTACTCTTCATAGGATTTTTTAAAATATAGAAGTGAGTTTTCTCTTTTATTTTATTTTTCTTTCGGCGGAACTTTAGGAGAAAACAAAGTTTAAAACATTTTTCATCCTCCCGAGTGCTAAGAAACACATCAGCTTCACGCATGAACCCCTCCTTTTTCTCTTCTTCGCTCCTTCAAGAGGAATTCCTTTGTTTGAGACGCCAAATGTCTATTCTTTAATTTTGATCTTTTTAGTTTTATTTTATATCGCAACTACCAAGAAGTGCGCGAAATTACTAAGTCAATAGTCCTTCAAATTCATAATCTTTATTTATTTTTCAAGAAAGGTTGTATTGTCTTTTCTCTTACATAAATTTTGCATCTCCTTTAAATCTTCTTTGCTATTTTTTCCCCATATTTCGATAAGTTACATTTTGCTGTTTTTATTTTTCATTTTTTAATATGTATCATTCTCATGTTAATGAAGTAAATTCAGCTTTTATTTCTCTTTCATCTGATCTATTTATCTTATCGCAGTGTCATTTACTCAATCTTCAAACCATGAGACTCCTTTCAGCCTACAGCTGTTTCACCATAGAAATCTCCATTCACACACACACACACAACCGGTTTATCACACATAAATATAATTATGTATTTATTATCATGCTTTTTCATTACTAGTATTATTATTTAGATATTATTTATCATTAGGCCTATTTCTAATTGAGATCCCAGACCTCTGCGCGCTTTTGGAGTCCAACTCCTTTATATTCATTATGAGATCCCAGATCATCACGCAAAGATCCCCGATCTTTATTTGCAAAACACAAACTTGCATTACAAAGGTCCCGGACCTAGTTATTTCTTCTCTCTTGTTTTTTATTCTTTCACGCATCAAATTTTTTACTCACTGGCTGTTGTCCCCGTGAAGGAAAACCCCATCCAACTGTTGCTCCGGGAGAAACCCGGATCTGCCAGCCTCCTTTTTTTTTCCTAACAGTGGTGGAGGACCTTGATACTGGTTCCCAACCAGGCCGTGCACGGGCTCTCAGCAACCTGCGGTTCCTCCCGGAGATCCAGTCCGATCTGAGATCCTGGTCAAAGGAACAAGAAATGGTAGGGTTAAAATCGCTCTCTGATCTCTGAGTTTCCTTTTTTTAGACATTCCGTGGTTTCTCAATCCACAAGCTGATTCACACTCAGCCTTCTTGGTGTCCAACACGCAAGCTTTCAGTAAGAAGCGTCCTAGCTTAATTTAGGGTCGGCCACACCCTGAGTTTACCGACCCGGTCGGCGTCTATTTAACTCAGCAGAAACAGATATCAACATTTACTGGAGAACTACAGACAGAACATACTTTTAGATTAGTCAATTTTGCGCCTCGTGTGTCAGCGCTTACCAAATAACTTCAGACCTGGGTCACTTCCGTCCTCCGATCTCCAGTATCTGTTGATCACAACAATTTCCAAACTCACGTCTTCCTTTGCTCCTCCAGAAATCACGTCGGGGTCACCATTTTGTTGAGAAGGTGTTTTCACTCTAATTTGTAGCCTCTCTTAAAGGAACAGACACACATTTAATTTATGACCCTGGGCTCTCTCTGAGCTCTCATTTCACCTTCCCGCGTGCTCGTTCATTTCTGTAAAAAGGAGCAATAAGAACAACAAACAACAATTCTATATTTTACAGCGAGACATCGTTCACTGGACTCAGTTCTAGTAACTGAGCACAGCTTTATCTCAGCAAAAGGTTTTTATTGAAAGTTGAGTTTCCATGAAACTCCTCCCACATAGATATTCGTTCATAGAATGGTCACAGTTTCTTTACACAAGGCACACATGTTGTACCACATTCCTCTTGATTGTTCACAGTTTCTAAGTCTTGCCACCTACACTACAGAATTAAACCCTCATACAACATTTACAGAATTTCTATCTCATAGATAGATAGATAGATAGATAGATAGATAGATAGATAGATAGATAGATAGATAGATAGATAGATAGATAGATAGATAGATAGATACTTGATTGATCCCCAAAGGGAAATTCATGCAACTATCCATAGTTCATTTTCCCAAATGTATACAAATGTTATATTTCAGCTTCTGTTTATTAATGGAAAACCCATAAAAGCTTTAAAAACTACAATTTATTGTCAATAGTGTGTCACAAAGAAACAACATAATCTGGGTCTTCATTCGGTGGGCTGGAGGGGGGGGGGGGCTGGTGCAGTCAGAATTTTCCCTGTGGATTTTAGTGCCTCACTCTGCCCCTGGTGCCAAGTGTCCTTTTTTTTAGAAATAAAAATATGGTCAGTCTAATTTAGGAGAGTGAGGAGAGAGAAATAAATAAATGAGAGGATGGAGCCAGCTAGGAAGAGGAGGATTTCCCCTGTGTGGGAGCCAAATATTAGTAGGCTGTAAACCCCCCTGGAGTTTTGGGAAAAGACAAAATTGTAGTACCCCAATTTATATAAACTCAGCAAAAAAAGAAACGTCCCTTTTTCAAGACTGTGTATGTCAATAATAATGTTGTAAAAATCCAAATAACTTTACAGATCTTCATTGTAAAGGGTTTAAACAATGTTTCCATGCATGTTCAATTAACCATAATCAATTAATTAACATGCACCTGTGGAATGGTCGTTAAGACCTTAACAGCTTACAGAAAGTAGGCATTTAAGGTCACAGTTCTAAAAACGCAGGACACCAAAGAGACTTGTCTACCGACTGTGAAAAACACCCAAAGGAAGATGCCCAGGGTCCCTGCTCATCTGCGTGAACGTGCATTAGCCATGCTGCAGGGAGGCATGAGGACTGCTGATGTGGCTAGGGCAATAAATTGCAATGTCCGCACTGTGAGACGCCTAAGACGGCGCTACAGGGAGACAGGAAGGACAGCTGATCATCCTCGCAGTGGAAGACCACATGTAACAACACCTGCACAGGATCGGTACAGCCGAATATCACACCTGCATGACAGGTACAGGATGGCCACAACAACTGCCCGAGTCACACCAGGAACACACAATCCTTCCATCAGTGCTCAGACTGTCCGCAATAGGCTGAGAGAGGCTGGACAGAGGGCTTGTAGGCCTGTTGTAAGGCAGGTCCTTACCAGACATCACCAGCAACAACGCCGCCTATGGGCACAAACCCACCTTCGCTGGACCAGACAGGAGTGGCAAAAAGTGCTCTTCACTGATGAGTCACGGTTTTGTCTCACCAGGGGTGATGGACGGATTTGTGTTTATCGTCGAAGGAATGAGCGTTACACCGAGGCCTGTACCCTGGAATGGGATCGATTTGGAGGTGGGGGGTCTGTCATGGTCTGGGGCGGTATATCACATCACCATCGGACTGAGCTTGTTGTCATTGCAGGCAATCTCAATGCCTTGCGGTATAGGGAAGACATCCTCCTCCCTCATGTGGTACCCTTTATGCATGCTCATCCGGACATGATCCTCCAGCAGGACAATGCCACCAGCCATACTGCTCGTTCTGTGCGTGAGTTTCTGCATGACAGCAATGTCAGTGTTCTGCCATGGCCAGCGAAGAGCCCGGATCTCAATCCCATTGAGCACGTCTGGGACCTGTTGGATCGCAGGGTGAGGGCTAGGGCCATTCCCCCCAGAAATGTCCAGGAACTTGCAAGTGCCTTGGTGGAAGAGTGGGGTAACATCTCACAGCAAGAACTGACAAATCTGGTCCAGTCCATGAGGAGGAGATGCACTGCAGTGCTTCAAGCAGCTGGTGGCCCCACCAGATACTGACTGGTACTTTTGATTTTGAGCCTCCCTTCATTCAAGGACACATTATTCTATTTCTGTTAGTCACCTGTCTGTGAAACATTTTTAGTTTATGTCTTATGGTGTTGACTCTTTTAGTGTTCACACAAATATTTAAACACATTAATTTTACTGAAAGTAAAAACAGTTGAAAGTCAGAGGACGTTTCTTTTTTTGATGAGTTTAGTCTAGCGCTTGTGTTTTTGTGTACGCCGGCATCTTCTGTGCCTTATGAAAGAGTGTTTTAGAAGGCTGGTGAGGCGGTGTCAAAAAAAGGAATCGCTTAAAACCTAAAACTGTTGAGAAACTGCTATTTTTGAATAAAAAATGTTACCCTGTTTTGTACATTATTGCCCAAGTTACACAATGATTTTCAGTGCCCTCTTCCTAGTTCCACAAGCATTTTCACTGTCCTCTGCCTGCTTAAGCCCATGCCTTTTGCCTCAAGTGACAGAAAAACATTATTACACATATTTACACATATTTCTAATTTACAGACAGAATACATTCAAAAATATTTTTACTATTCACATTTGTACTATTTTATTTAGAGAAATTATTTTTTGGAACTCAGTCATTTCCAAGAACCATAGCAGACTTACAACTTTAATGCATCACACATTAAGTGGCTAAGAGCTACAGCTGCCTGTGATTATGTACCTGGCCATTAGGGGGGTTTGTGTTCACATGAAGCCCCGTGAGCAGAGCCCTTCCTTGAACCAATTGGCTCAAGTGGTTCAATGCCTCATGGGGCTTCTTCTCACCATCACTACAGGACAGTAACAGGCTATAGTTACCAACAAGCAGGAACATAGAGGAGCCAAGTACCACACTGGTAGCAAGAATCATCTGGGATCAGCCTCCTGGAGCCGCTCCCCTTTTAAGCAGGAGGCTTGATGAGGTCTGAGGAGGAACACCTGTGCAGCACCAGCAAGTCACCCTGCAGAGGAGAGGTAAGAAACACCACACACAAACAAACCCAGCACACAGCCACTGAAAACCTGAAATTGACACAACATAGGAAACTGTACAACAACCTATTAAAAAGGTAAAGGGTTCCCTTTAAAATTAAATGATTGAATGTTTGTTTCTTTTCCTAATGCTTGTGTGTTTTGTTTAGTACTTATTGATTTTATAACTTTTACACTACAGAAAAACTACAAACTCATGGCTGCAAGGCAGTCTGAAATAAAGTCACAGTCACAGAGACAAATCAGTTTATTTTATATACAGCCAATGAATTGTAATCAAGAAAAACAATCTGTACAATCTTTAAACATAACCCATGTATTTAAAGATAATATTAGAAAGTTTTGCTGTGGATGTCCATCACCAATATATTCTTGAGCTAAATGCAATACATTGCTTTAATGCAAATCTCAGATCTAGGAGAAGTAGTAAGGACGGAATTCAAGGCCTAGCCGATAACGCAGGATCATTCATCACTGAAAGAAATGGGGTCTCAGCATTCCGGTAATGAGCCCAACCGAAACCCCTCAAACAGACACTGCTCAATTCATTACAGATAAGAATTCATTAGTTGTTTTTTTCCTGAATCCCTGCATTAGGGAAGCATATAAGCACAGTGCAAGTACATATTTAACTTCCACAGAATATATTCTGAAAGACAATATAAATCTGCTAAATGAAAGGACATAACCAAAAGCCAATTTCTGAGAAAGCAATATGTAAAAACAATCAGAATAAGGCTGTTGGTAAAAAAAGCCCTTTTCCTTGTGCTGCTTTTCAGTTAAATTTGCAGTTAACACAGTTTAGAATGTCATCATTTCAAAGCAGTCAAATCCACCGAAGTATCACATTTATGAGCTGTCATAGTCTCCATCAGTCAATAATGTAAACAATGTGAACATGTAAAAACAGAAAATGCAGCAAATTATTCTGAATACTCATACAGAGTCAGCCTTTTTTGCTACATTAATACGTGCAGCATTTATCAAGCTTTTATTCCAAGTTACAGTTCCTCATTCCCAACTGAGTCTTTGTTCCTAATCTGCAACCAGCAGTGTTCAATCAACATGCTTTCAGCTAGTTGCAAAAAGATTTTCGGTTCTCCTGCTTACTTTATGGCAAAACGAATTCCTTTATAATAACCACACGTTTACTAATCAGTAAAAAATACGTTATTTATAGCAACTAATCTGGATGCTGGCAATTAGACTTGTGAAACAATTTATACAGAAGTAACAGTCTCACAATGTACTACATTAAACCCACCGTCAGTTTCAACAGTAAGAGGAGGAGTTTTGTAACATCTAGGGCAGGGGTGCCCAATTCCGGTCCTCAAGGGCCGGTCTCCAGCCAGTGCTATGGAAGACCTTCATTTCTCATACCGGTGCCCAAAATAGGGCGACCGTTAGAGCTGAATACTTCAGACCGGTGGCTTTGACATCTCACATCATGAAGACCCTGGAGCTGCTTCTTGTCCGTCAAATGAAACTGCAGGTTACTGAGGAACTAGACCCCCTCCAGTTTGCCCAAAGATGCGTTCCTTTACATGCTGCACCAGGCATACTTCTACCTGGATGTGCCTGGTTATTATGTCAGGATCATGTTCTTCGACTTCTCCAGCGATTTTAACAACATAAGGCCTCCCATACTGAGAAACAAACTAATGGGTTTGAGAGTAGCCCCCTCCCTGACATCCTGGATTATGGAATATCTAAAATCCAGACCTTAATACGTCAGGGTCGGGAGATGTGTTTCTGGTACACTAGAATGCATCACTGGGGTCCCACAGGGGACTGTTTTGTCTCCCTTTCTGTTCACGCTCTACACATCAGACTTCAGATACAACTCAGAGAGTGCTACATCCAGAAGTATTCAAATTATGCAGCTGTTGTGGCATGTGTGAGCGGTGGACAGGAGGGGGAGTACAGGGACCTGGTGGAGACCTTCACTGATTGTAGAAAAAAAAACTTCTCCTGAACACCACCAAGACTAAGGAATTGGTGGTAGACTTCAGGAGATCTAAACCACCAAGACAGCCAGTCTCCACAGATGGGGAGAAAATACAGACTGTGGAGTCCTACAGATACCTGGTGGTGGTTCTGGACCAGAAACTGGAGTGGACCATCAACACAGACGCAGCATACAGGAAAGGACAGAGTCACCTTTCCTTCCTCAGGCGGCTAAGGTCCTCTGATGTCTGCAGTGACATTCTGCAGATGTTCTACCACACGGTCATTGAAAGTGTTCTGTATGCTGTCTGCTGGGAGAGTAGCAATGTGGAAAAGACTGCAGACGTCTGGACAAACTCCTCAGAAAGGCCAGTTCTGTGCTGGGTCAGGAGCTGGACCCTGTAAGAACTGTGGTGGAGAGGCAGATGAGGAAGAAGCTATCATGCATTCTGGCTAATATCAAACGACCCTTGCATGATGCCCTGATCAGCCAGAGAAGCACATGCAGTGAAAGACTGATCTCTTTGAGATGCAGGACTGAGAGGTTCAGGAGATTGTTTGTTCCTGCACCCATAAGACCACCATGTTTCTTAAATAGTTTATTCGTTATTGTTTTATTTTTATGTAATATATATTTCTAAATATCTGGATATATTTTTTTCTATCTGAAGACTCCGATTGAAGAGCCTCTGCAGGTGAACTGCTAGTTGTTCTGCACAGCCCTTCAGGAGCCTTAGACAAACTCCATCCGGACCAACAGCCTTGTCTGGTCGGAGTTACCTGAGCTCAACTCCCCACAGTTGGAGCAGCTCAGGATGCAGGAGAGAGGGGGAATCAGAGGTGTTCATGGTGGAGTGAAAACAACGTGAAACTATCACGTTATAACGTGATAGTTTGATAGTTTCACGTTTTTACAATAAACTATCATGTTATAAGGTGATACGGTCTAATTTCTTTATTATATGGCTGACAGCTCTACGCCGCTGTACATATGACATGCTGAAATATAGAAAATGTACCTGGGATGAAGACATTTGACACGGAACGAAGGCTGACCAAGACGTGAAAATCTGTAACGTTAGAGGTTTTCACTTGTCAATGCACGTGAATCCCCTAGTGTAACCATAACAGATTTTACGCCAGTAGTAGAAAACAATACCTTTTTCTCAACTGTAGGGGGACCCCGAGAGCAAAACTTACATAGTGTTGCTTTAAAGCAGTTCAGAGTTTCAGCAGCTCTGCACTCGTCAGGAAGTCTGTTCCAGATTAGAGGAGCATAGAAACTGAAAGTTTTCCATGTTTAGTTCTGAGTCTAGGGATGTTTAGTAGGCTAGAGTTGGAGCACCTGAGTGGTCTTGGTGGTTGGTACCGGGACAACAGGTCTTCAATATATTTTGGTGCTAAGCCATTCAATGACTTATAAACTAGTAGGAGTATTTTGAAATCTATTCTCTGAGCTACAGGGAGCCAGTGTAAGGACTTTAAAACTGGGGTGATGTGCTCTACTTTCCTGGTTCTAGTGAGGACGCGATCAGCAGCGTTCTGGATCAACATCAGTCGTTTAATCCTAGAAATGTTCTTTAGGTAATAGAAGGCTGACCTTGTTATTGCCTTAATGTGACCCTGGAAGTTCAGGTCTGAGTCCATCACTACACCTAGATTTTGTGCCTGATCAGTAGTTCCTAGCTGTATTAATTGAAGCTGTGTGCTGACTCTTGATCATTCCTCTTTGGGTCCAAAAATAATTACTTCATTTTTGTTTCTATTCAGCAGGAGAAAGTTATGGCATATCCATCCATTTATTTGGTCAATGCATTCATATAGGGTTTGAATGGGTTCAGAGTCACCTGGTGACATTGTAATGTAAAGCTGAGTGTCATCCATGTAGTTATGGTAGCTAATCTTATTGGTTGCTATAATCTAGCCTAGTGGGAGCATGTAGATATTAAATAGAAGGGGCCCTAAGATGGAGCCCTAGGGCACCCCACATGTGATTTCTATTCGTTCTGATGAAAAGTTTCCTATTGAAACATAGAAGTCCCTGTTCTTTAGGTAAGACTCAAACCAGCCAAGTACTGTACCAGAGAGTCCGACCCAGCTTTCCAGTCGTTCCAATAATATATCATGATCAACAGTGTCAAATGCTGCACTGAGGTCCAACAGTACCAGCACTGTGGTTCTACCACAGTCTGTATTTATGCGGATGTCATTGAACACTTTGACGAGGGCAGTCTCGGTGCTGTGGTGAGCACGGAAACCAGACTGAAAAACATAAAAACAGTTTTGTCATTGTTATGAGGCTATTTAACTCCTGAAACACAGCTTTTTCAATGATCTTACTGATGAATGGAAGATTAGAGATTGGCCTGTAGTTCTGCATTAACATGTCCAGGTTCTTCTTCTTTAGTAATGGTTTAATAACTGCTGTTTTTAAAGCCTGAGGGAAGACACCTGATAGCAGGGATGAGTTCACTATTTGAACAAGATCAGACCCAACGACAGGAAGAACTTTCTTTAGAAAAGCTGTGGGTACGATATCAAGACAGCAGGAGGAGGAGCTTAATCGGATAATGATTTTCCAAGGCTTTTTTAGTTTAATTCGTGGAATTCAGACATTTTCTCCACATTGTTGTTGATTGGGGATGGCACTGGTTGTGGGTTTGGTTTTGAGGTACAGATTGACCGTCTAATTGTTAGAATTATTTCAGTGAAAAAGCTGGCAAATTCAGTGCAGGCCCTGGTAGAATTTAGTTCAGGGGCTACTGTCACTAAAGGATTAATTAGTCTTTTCACTGTTGAAAATAGAGTCCGTGCATTTTTAATGTTTCTGTTGATGATTTCAGAAAAGAACGATTCCCTAGCATCTTTTATAGTTAGCTGATATCTATTCAGTCTCGCTTTGTAGATCTCACAGTGAACCTGGAGTTGAGTTTTTTGCCATTTTCTCTTGGCTCGTCGACGCTCTCTTTTTTCACTATGTACCAGCGGATTACTTGCCCACAGAGACTTCTTTCTACCTGAGACTACTTTCACTTTAGTTGGAGCAATGGAATCCATGATGTCTGGGATTTTTGCAAGGATATTATCTACCAGCTTCTTTACTGAGTTTGAGTTGGGAGATGAGGGGGATGTGGTGGAAGGGTAAATACGTTTAATGGTTTCTACTGAACTGTCCCCTAGAAAACTTTTTTATAGTGGTCTTACTGTGGCTGGATAATTTAGCAGAGATGGTACTTTCAAAGAAAACACAGAAATGGTCAGATAATGCAATATTAATTACCGAGATGTTGAAAATATTTAAACCTTTGCTGATAATTAAGTCTAGAGTGTGTCCTTTATTGTGTGTTGGTTGTTTGACATGCTGGGTCAGGCCGAAGTTGTGAGTATCATCTGTTTTTGCTTGTCTATCTCGGGGGTTGTCGGTATTAGTGAACTTGACTTTAAGTGACTTACAGGTTTCTTTAAAAAAAATAGTTCCTCATGTCCAAATTCTTCTTTTTTGCTGCCATCCTTACTCGCTTCTGACACTCGTGTCGCCCACGTTGCACCTGAGTCCTCTCGCAGACTGGAAAGTTCTCCTTGCAGTTTTGGCACTGCTAACAAACAAACATAGCTGCAGAGTCTCACCTGATAGCAGGGAAAGGCACAGCCAATCACATTGGCCATATATGTTACGGGAAGTAGGACACCAAACTCTTTCTGCACCTTTAGGTAAATGAGATGTTTGCACTCAGTATTTTTCTTTCTCTTTTTTGCTTTCTATCAGGTTTGTTTTTCTTTTCTTGAGGAGATCAAATTATTTGTGGGGACAATTCAATAATCGCTGGATATTGGTGGGGACATGTCCCTTCCGTCCATGCCAATTCTATGCCCTTGCTTGACAGGGTCAGAAGATCCTAAGTGCCCGGGAGACTGTTTAACTATTTCATTGTTCTTCAGTTCATGTGTTGGTTCTGTGTAAACAGTGAGGGCTAAGACTCGGTTCTGTTTTAAAAGGTTAGTGATGGAAAACATGGTGATGTACAAAAATGTCGCAAAGTTTAATGCTTAAAGTATTTTCCTTGAATGTGAATGGGTTGCAGAACCCATCAAAACAGAAGAAAATTCTTATGAAATTGGAAAAGGAAGGTATTGATGTCGGTTTTTTACAGGAAACGCATATGGCTGCCCTAGAACATGAAAAACTTAAGAAACAGGGTTTTAAGCATGTCTTCTTCTGCACAAATAGTATTAAACATACAAGGCCATTTTAATATCCAAGAGGGTTACTTTTGAACATATTGCTACAATCAAAGATAAGGGAGGTAGATTTGTATTAGTTCAGGGTAAAATAGAGGGTGAGTTATTTACTCTCTATAATGTCTATATTCCTCCAGGAGCCACATCTAAATTTCTAATGCAAATCATAGATAAAGTGGTAACGGAGTCAAAAGGAATTCTCATGGGGAGGCGACCTTAATATAGCTTTTAACCCACACCTAGATTCATCCGGAAAGAGAGGATTTCAATCACAAAAATTAACAAAAATAAATACATTTAATGTTAGCAGGGCTAGTGGATATTTGGAGACACTTAAATCCAACAATAAGGAATTACACTTTTAATTCATTTCCACATGCATCTTATTCCAGAATAGATTTTTTTTTTTCCTATTGTAAGGATCTAAATAGTGTACGGGACTACCAAATTGGGATAAGGGACATTTCTGATCATAACTCACTATACTTGACTCTAATATTGTCCCACAAGAGAAACCAGACCCTTTGGAAATTAAACTCTAGCATATTGAACGACCAAACGTGTGATCAACTGTCCAAAGATAATACTTGGAATTTAATGATAAGGAGGGGATATTTCCGCCTTCTCTCTGGGACGCATGTAAAGCATTAATGAGAGGGAAAGTTATTACCATCACGTCAGAACTAAAAAAAAGCAAAGCTGTAAGACTTCAGTCCTTACAATCAGAACTATTAACCCTTAAGAGTAAACATAAGAATACAATTGACGTTAAAACAAAATTAGAAATAGATTTGAAAAGAAATGAGATTGAGGAAATATATGATGAAGAAGTTAAAAAAAAAATTTGTTTACTAAGCAAAGATATTATGAAGGGGGAACTAGACACTTGAAACAATTCGCTTTTAGATTGAGAAAACAACAAGCAGATGGAACAGTATATAAGATAAAGGATTCCAAAACCAAGGAGGTAAAACCTGATATAAGTGAAATTAAGGACTGCTTTAAGAGATACTACGAAAAATTCTATTCACAACCTCAGATTGACAGTGATGGAAAAATGGAGACTCTATTTAACGAGCTAAATTTACCAAAGGTGACAGAGGTAGAAAAAATAAATAAATGCACAAATAACAGAAGAAGAAATCCAAAGTGGCTTAAAGTAAATAAAGGTCCAGGCATGGATGACCGCAGAATGGTATAAGAAGCTAAGGGAGACACTGATACCAGTTTTATTGAAAAACGTTTAATTGGGTTCTTACAAAGGGAGAGCCCCCCCCATGGAAAAATGCTATAATATCAGTCATACCAAAAGCAGTAACAGATAGGTCAGGGTGCTCATATTACAGACCAATAAGTGTACTAAACATAGATAATAAGATATTCACATCAATCATTGCGAATGAACTAGAGAGGATCCTGCCAAAAATAATAAATCTTGACCAAACTGGTTTCGTCAAATACCACCAAACTCATGATAATGTGAGAAGGTCGCTGCAAATTATTAGGTACATAAATAAGAATAAAATACAGGCCGTGCTATTAAGTCTAGAAGCCGAAAAAGCTTTTGATTTGGTGAGATGGGAGTTTCTATTCAGAGCAATGCACAAATTCGGATTCAATGAATGGACTATAACAGTTCTGAAGGCTCTTTATAATAATCCAACAACTAGAGTAAAGATAAACGGCGAGCTCTCAGACTCCTTTCGCTTGGAAAGATCCACACGCTAAGGCTGTCCATTGAGTCCACTCCTATTTCCTATCTTCATAGAGCCGTTGGCTCAGTGGATTAGAAAGAATAAGCAAATAAAGGAAATTTACATGGCCACAGAAGAGCAGAAATTAGCCCTGTTCGTGGATGATGTATTAATTTATTTGTCGAGCCCAACGTAATCATTAGCAGAACTAATGTCAGTTCTAAGGGATTATGGGACATACTCGGGATATAACCTAAATGAACAGAAAACACAAGTCCTTAGCAGTGACTATACTCCACCTCCAAGCTTGTGCAGCCAATTCACAATAGACTGGGACAAGAAATCAATTAATTACTTGGGGATCTGTATGTCGATGGACATCTCTGACCTGGAGCAGAGTACCTATTTGCCCCTCAAAAAAACTATTATGATAGATATAAATAGATGGAATATGAGTCCATGTCTAAATATGTACTCTAGAATAGACACAATAAAAATGAATATTCTTCCTAGAATGCTGTATTTATTTCAATCAGTCCCTGTGGAGAAACCAGATCAATATTTTGCAGAATAGAATAAAACTATCTCCAGGTTTATATGGGCAGGTAAAAAAAACAAGAATTAGGTTAAAAACACTCCAACTTCCAAAAGCCATGGGAACCCTGGGCCTTCCATGCCTATACGACTATTATAGAGCAACTTAAATAAAGCCGCTGGTTGGTGTAAACCAAGTTATAATTCGAAATGGGAGGTGATTGAGAGCACTTTGTGTGGGGATATTGCCATCAAAACTTTGATAGGGGACCCTGAAATGGTAAAACTAGACACAGACAACCCATGGGTTAAAAGTTCATTGAAAACGTGGAGTGACATACTTCGAAAGTATCAGTTAAAAGAGAGGAGCGAAATCTTTAAATGCTTCGCTTATGACCCAGGATTCCTATCCAATGGTATCGACTCGGTATTTAAAATATGGCATAACAAAGGCCTTACAACTTATGGAACCCTGATACAAGGGGAAGAAGTCATGAGTTTCCAGGGCTTGAAAGATAAATTTGACTTGAACAATCAGGATCATTTTAGATACTTACAGATCAGGGATTTCCTAAATAAAAAAATGAGAAAATAACAGCCAATAGAGGAAAAAGAAGAAATTATTTATATTTTTAGAAACGCATATAAAGATGCAACTCTGCAAAAAATTATTTCTATAATTTATCAGGCACTATTAAAATTAAAGGAGTATAATACACTACATATAAAAGCGAGATGGGAAGTAGATAGTAAAATAGTGCTAACAACTGAGGAATGGGAAAAAAATAATACACAGCAGTGGACTGTGACAAGCACCTTCTCGTGGAGGATGTTCAACTGGAAGAACACGATCCGGTACTTCCGTACTCCGGCTCAAATGTCCAAATATTCTCATCAGCTGTTGAAGGCAATGTGGTCAAAGAAAAGCAAAACATTACCATATATTTTGGGATTGCCCATTGGTTGTTCCATCCTGGAAGAAAATACATGGGGCCCTGGAGGTAGTTTTCAAGGTAAGAATTCAGTTTCATTTTGCATTGTTGTATCTAGGCCATTTGGAAGGTCTTAAATTACAAAAATGGATAAATATCTGTTCAGAATGCTGTTGGTGGCATCAAACAAAGCTATAACTCGCAAATGGCTTAAGAAAGATACTCCTGAGATAAAGGACTGGATTGATTTGATTTATAGCATTTATGTGAAGGAAAGAATAAAGTTCAAGCTAAAGATACAGGGCGATCTCTTTGAGGAGATCTGGTCGAAATGGTTAAACTATGTACAGAATATAAAGCCAGACTTTGTTTAATATAATATTTGGGTTTTTTTCTGATGTAATTTGTTTCCGCTCACTGAGATCTGATTGTTGTTATTTGTATGTGTAACTAATAATTAATAAAAAGAAAAAAGAAAAAAAACTGCATTCTGCTTTTCATTTCTTTTGGGGACCTACCACACTTATTTTATGTCCTAATGACAGTTAAAAAATGCACTGAATGCCAACTGTGACCTGATGATTCTTGATTCTTCAACAAGGGGTATTAATTGACATCCGGGGTGTTTGAAATGCTCACCATAAAAGGCCCTCCAAGAATACCAACGTGCCCAGTGGGATAAATTATGTCATGCACATGGTTCTCACCTTTGGGGTGCAGAAGACTGTCTTGTTCCACTGCCTGAAGATTTGACCTTGTGTAAAAGCAGCTGCACTTTTGTCAGTTCAGTACCATGTGATGTGCAAGTATTTGATTTGTGCGCAATAATAATGGAGGAATCAAGCTTGGAGTTCCCATCTATCATGTCCCAGGCCCTTGATTTTATATTTTCATATCAGGGACATGGTTTGTCCACAGTTATTTGAGGCTATTTAAATGGACACAAAAATACATATGTAGTACATTTGGTACTTTAGTACATATTTTTACAGCGTAATGAAGCCTACATATTATTTTTCTCCACTTGGTGTGGTTACCTTGTCTTTGTACCTGTGGCAACCCAGAGAGGGAGTGGCCACATTAATCTTATTTTGTGCAAAATATACCTGTTAGGAGACACTTTTCACTGATATATATGTTTATTTTCAGTTACTTTAAATAATAGAAAAACATATGAAAGGGGGGTCATTGTAGTTTGAAAAGCAGTAGGGCGGAACGTTGGTGGTTGCTCTAAGTGGTCGGGGGAAACAGTAAAGGAGCACCACCCTCTGTTGCTCTCTCAGACACGTTCTGGAGGAAAACTGAGACGCATCGTGTCTTCATTTCTCCGCTCTTCACCTGCTTTTACAGGTTTCATATTTGGCTGCGGGTCTTCATCCTTGGGACCCGTAACAAAATCTTGGGGGCTCGATCCGGGATCGGCGCCACCTTGCGGTTTGGGGCTGATCCACAGATGACATCTGGGACCAGGACTGGAGCTGATGCTGGATGAGTGAGCAAGGATTGGGAGCCAAGACTGATCTACTGTTTGCTGAGTGACCCATCGAGAGGGACAGCGAGGAGCTACAGCCATGGCCGAGAGTGGGAGGAAGAGCCTAGTGTGGGACATTAGGAAACGCCTACTCACCATGTCGGCGGGAGAAATCTACGAGGTCGCCAAAAATGTGGGTCCAGCAGGTCTGGATCAGCCACAGCTCGACGCGATAGACCTGCTTCGATCACATCAGTTCATTCATGTACAGTAAAACATTGCTTGAGTCAGAAGATGGTGGGATGGTGAATTTGTTAATGTTAAAGGACTTCATTGATGAAGTGATTAAGAATCGACAAGCACAACCTGCACGTGATGATGGTGAGGATGTAGATTCACCCATTACACAAACTGGGCAAATGGCTCACTCCTCGGGTGACATGGGTGTTAGCCCTACACAGACTGTTCCTGTGACCATTACAGTTAGCATGGTTAACCAGTTGTCAGTTGTAGGTGCAACTAGTCAGACTGGCCTAGCCAGCTCTTTTCGTGATGACAGGTCCAGTGATGCTCCCACAGTTAGCTCTGCGGGAACATCAGCCAGACCTGTCCCTGATATAACTAATGCTGAACTACAGGAAATGCTAAATAACTATGAGGAGCCACTGAACAGTCACCTCGACACTCTACAGAGTTACCAGTCCAAGCTAACCCAACACATGTCGACACAATCCACCCGAGCGGCCAGGGACCCAGCTTACCCGTGAGGGGATAATCTTTCTGAGAGACCTTACCTTATCTTCAGAGGAGAGAGTTTAAAGTACAAGGGGGTCAAGTTGGTGACCATTCATCAGACATCAGCTACAACAATATTTGCAAACAGATGGATGAAGGGATTAGAGAAGGCTTCCCTGATGCAGAGATAGTTTGTGGTCTGCTCAGGATAATAAGGGCTGGAACTTTTAAAGATATGCTAATCAACAAAGACGATCTGACCGAAATAGAACTGAAGGGGTTCCTCCAGGCTCACCTGAGAGAGAAAAATAGTACAGAACTATTTCAAGAATTAATGTGTGCAAAACCGGACGAGAATTAGACACCACAGCAGTTCCTCTATCGAGTGATAGGGTTGAAGCAGCGGGTCCTCTTTACATCCAAACTGTCAGATGCAGGTATAAAGTACAGTCCAGCTACTGTTCAGGATGTTTTCTTACTCAGTTTACCAAGGGCTTGGGTATAAGCACAGTAACATTAGACGAGAGTTAAAACCCCTGTTGTCAAGTGGAGAGGTGAGTGATGAAACCATCTTGTGCCACATAATGAGAATCACTAGCGAGGAAAGTGAGAGGCAAAAGAGAATAGGCTCCTAGACAGAACACAACTAGCGCACATAGTGCTCAATCTGAACTAAGCACCATCCAGGAGCACAGTAAGCATGATAGACCAGTTTATACAACCAAGACTGATCCAATTAAAGAACTCACAGCTAAAGTTAATGAGCTCACTGGGCTGGTGGAAGCAATGAGACAGCAAACCCTACCGTGAGCCTCAGATCCAGTGAACCCATATCCACAAAACAGGCCAAGAAACAGAAAAGACAAAACCTTTGGGTGTCCAAACTGCATTGAACAGGACCACTCAGATTGTTGCCATTGTTTCATTTGTGGGGAACAAGGTCATAAGGCGGTTGGCTGCTTAAAAAAACCTAAGAATCAGGGAAACGCAACACGGTCTCTGCAGCGGGGCGCCCAGTGACCGAGTCGAAAAAAAAGCCCCAGAGTGAGCATGTAGGGGAGGCGAGGACTCAACCTAGCTCTAACATTAGCAAATCAGGTCTCCCCTTGTCAGTCACATCAAAAATAGCTACGCCGCAGCAGGTTGAGACACTCACTACTTCTAGTGTTTATGTCACTCCACACTAAACGGGGGGCAGTGGCTAAGTTAATTGGAAGGAAAGCCCTCATACAGTGCAATTTGAATGGTTTAGCATTGAAAGCACTACTTGACACAGGTGCTCACGTTAGTATCATAAGTCGACATTGGAAAGACAGATACTTACCTGAATTAGTCATGCGACCTCTGTCAGAAATCATGGAGGGAATGGATGTGTTGAATGTGTGTGCAGTTAACGGCAAACCCATACCATTTGATGGCTGGATACCCATTATGGTCAACTTACCTGGGGGAGAGGACCGCAGTCTCTCCATCAGTACTCCAGTCCTCATCAGTACTTTGCTTATGGAAAAACCATTGATTGGTTTCAATGTTTTGGAACAAATTATTGAGGGGCAACCAGAGCGGTTGATACCCACTCTTGTTACTTTGCTTTGTAATGCCACCTGTCTTCCTCCTGAGAAAGCTGAAGTGGTCGTAAGCTTCATCCAGACGGTAGAGCCAAAAATGACGCAAGGGCGCTTGAGAACGGGTGAAAGGGATGTGATTATCTCTGCGGGACAGATCGCCTGGGTAAGATGCAGGGTTCTATCAACTGTGAATCCGGCCGATTGTCTGATGCTGTTTGAGGCTGATGAAGGCAACCAGGTCCTAGAACAGTTAGATGTCTTGATGGGGTTAGTTGAAATAAAGAATAAAGCTAAGCCGTACGTCACAATTGCTCTAAGTAACTAAACCAAACATGACATTACCTTGACAACGAAAACGGCCCTGGGCTCCATACAGCCGGTCGAACATATTGTGGAGGCTGAGGCCCCAGACGAACCTCAATCTACCGTAACAATTCGCAAGGTAACGGTCGAGTCAGCTGAACCTCCTCTAACTTTGTGGCATCCGCCAGTAAATCTTGATCATTTAGAGGAGAAACAAAAGGAGATTGTCAAGAGGATGTTGTTTGAGGAGTGATGGGTTTTTCGCGAGATATGGAAATGATATTGGTTGTAATCCTGATTTGAAAATGGTGATAAACCTAAAAGACGACTTACTAGTACAGAGAGCATATACTTCCATACCTAAGCCACTGCTATGGGAGGTTAAAGAGTACATTCAAGACCTCCTGGTGAAGGGATGGATAGTAAAATCCAAGTCCTGTTACACTGCTCCCATTGTTTGCGTGCGGAAGAAAGATGGTTCACTTCGTCTCTGCATAGACTATCGTCTATTGAACCAGAAAACAGTTCCAGACCGACACCCACTGCCTCGGCTACGCGACCTGCTTGACACTTTAGGTGGATACTCCTGGTTCAGTATCCTTGATCAAGGTAAGGCCTACCACCAGGGTTTTCTGGTACTATCGTTCATTTATACAGAACTTCTCAAAAATAGCTCAGCCACTGTATGAGTTACTTCAGGGAAAGTCTTCGGAGAGGTCCACTCGTGGCCGTCAGAGTAAAATCAAAGGGGCCCAAATGCCATCTAGGGCGCCCACAGGCTGTACGCCTGAGCATCAGAGGATACTTGAGCAACTGGTTGACATGCTAGTCCATCCTCCAGTTTTAGCATATCCGGACTTTCACCAGCCCTTTATTTTGCACACTGATGAGTCCGAGAAGGGGCTGGCCGCTGTTCTTTACCAAACAACAGGGCGGAAGGTTGCGCATCATTGGTTATGGGTCATGAACTCTGTCACCTGCTGAGCGAAGCTACAACCTGCACAGTGGCAAGTTATAGTTCTTGGCTCTTAAGTGGGCAGTGTGTGAAAAGTTTAGTGACTATCTATTTTATGCATCACACTTCACAGTCTACACCGACAATAACCCACTTACGTATATCATGAGTACAGCTAAACTGAAGGTGGTTGGTCATCGTTGGGTGGGGGAACTGTCGGATTTCCGATTCAGCATTAAGTACCGACCAGGAAAGATGAACACAGATGCCGACACACTGTCCCGCGTTCCTCTTGACATGAATAACTTCACGTCAGTGTGCACAGAAGAGTTGTCACAGGAGGTAGTAAGAGCAGCTTGGGAGGGAGCACGAGTGGCTCAGCAGAAAGAGGTTGCTTGGGTGGCTGTCCTTTTGGCTTCTTCTCTGGACGTCATATTACAGCCTGGTGTATCTCTCCAAGAAGTTAAACATGATGACTTAATGCAGGCGCAAAGAGATGACCCCACGATGAAGGAAGTCATCAGACTCAAGGAGTCTAATGTCAGACCCACGGAAAGTGTCGGGAGGTCGTTAAAGGGATCTGCTTGTAAACTCCTTCGCGAGTGGGATCGATTACACCTGGAAAATGGGATTCTGTAACGGAACGGAAACAACTAGTCTTACCTCTTCCTTACCAGCCCATGGTATTGAAACATCTTCATGACCAGATGGGTCATGTCGGCACTGAGAGAGTCCTTCATCTCGCGCAAATGAGGTTCTATCGGCCTCACATAAAGAGGTGCATTGAGGACTACATCACTAAGAAATGCTGTTGCATTAAACAAAAGAAACCTACAGTTCATGTGCGTGCACCCATTAGCAGCTTGAAGTCCAACTCGCCACTTGAACTTGTCTGTATCGACTACTTGCACCTTGAAATAAGAAGGGGCGGGCACGAATATATTTTGGTGGTGGTCGACCATTTTACGCGTTTCGTCCAGGCCTACCCGACCAAGAACAAATCCGGTCGGACAGCAGCCGAGAGGATCTATAATGATTCTATACCTCGTTTCGGGTTCCCCTACAAGATCCATCACGATCAGGGGCGAGAATTTGAGAATGAGCTTTTTCGGACTCTTGGAGAACTCTCAGGGGTTGGTCATTCTCGAACATCTCCATATCACCCCCAGAGTAATCAATTCAATTCAGTTTATTTATATAGCGCCAATTCACAACAGATGTCATCTCAAGGCACTTAACAAGAAGTCATTTCAATACATTTATACAAACATTCCAATCAGTTAAAAAGTTTCCTATTTAAGGAATCCCAGCAGATTGCGTCAGTCATTGGCGTGAGGTTGGGCCCCCTTTGATGCAGACTTTCCAACCACAGCAATCCTTCAGCAATCCCTCATACTGAGCAAGCATGTAGCGACGGTGGAGAGGAAAAGCTCCCCTTTAACAGGAAGAAACCTCCAACAGAACCAGGCTCAGTAGGAGCGGCCATCTGCCACGACCGTCTGGGGGTTTGAGAAGACAGAGCAGAAACACAGAAGGAACAGAAGATCTGATATAAGAGAACTTTCTATGTTACAGAAAATAAAAAGTTAATAACAGGACACAGTGGATGTTCAGTTACTGGGAGGATCATCCCAGTCGATGCCCCCCGTCCAACAAGGCATTGCAGCCAAGCAGGATACCAGACCAGGTATATCTTCTATGGAGAGAAAAACACTGAGAGAAAACAAAGTTAACAATTCAAATAACAGAATGTACTATAATACAACTGGAGAGTCGTAGGAGAAAAGGAAGTAGCAGAGTGAAGAAAATTGGCAACTCTGTCCTCCAGCACTCTAAGCCTATAGCAGCATAACTACAGAGATAGCTCAGGATGACCTAAGCCACTCTAACTATAAGCTTTATCAAAAAGGAAAGTTTTAAGCCTGGCCTTAAAAGTAAACAGAGTGTCTGCCTCACGGACTAAAGCTGGGAGCTGGTTCCACAGGAGAGGAGCCTGATAACTAAAAGATCTGCCTCCCATTCTACTTTTAGAAATCCTAGGAATTACAAGTAAACCTGCAGTCTGAGAGCGAAGGGCTCTGTTAGGAACATAAGGAACAATTAGATCTCTGATGTATGATGGAGCTTGATTATTAAGGGCTTTGTATGTAAGAAGAAGGATCTTAAATTCTATTCTGGATTTAACAGGGAGCCAATGAAGGGAAGCTAAAACAGGAGAAATGTGATCTCTCTTTTTAATATTCATCAGAACTTTTGCTGCCGCATTTTGGATCAACTGAAGGCTTTTAATGGCATTCTGTGGACTACCTGATAGTAAAGAATTGCAGTAGTCCAGCCTTGAGGTAACAAATGCATGGACTAGTTTCTCAGCATCACTCCTGGACAGGATGTTTCTAATTTTAGCAATATTCCGGAGGTGAAAGAAAGAAACCCTAGAAACCTGTTTTAATATGGGATTTAAATGTCACGTCTCGGTCAAAAATAACGCCGAGGTTCTTTACGTTATTACTGGGGGCCAATTTAATGCCATCCAGATGAAGTGATTGACTAATCAGTTTCTGTTTAAGAACTTCTGGTCCAAAGACAGCAACTTCTGTTTTGTCAGAATTTAAAAGCAAAAAGTTTAGGGTCATCCATGTTTTTATGTCTTCCAGACATGCCTGTAATCTACCTAACTGACTGGGTTCATCAGGATTTATGGATAAATATAGTTGTGTATCATCGGCATAGCTGTGGAAATGTATCCCTTGCTGTCTAATGATTCTACCAATTGGAAGCATATATATGGTGAAAATAAGTTGTCCAAGCACAGAACCCTGTGGAAGTTCTTTCCGATACTGCCTCATTTACTGAGGAAGAAGTAATCATGTTTGGGAGGATGCCAATGATTTTATTTTTAATAGAATTAATTTTATTTATGAAGAATCCCATAAAATCATCACTGCTAAGAGCTGGGGGAATAGTTGGCTCAACAGAGCTATGACTCTGTGTAAGTTTGGCAACTGTACTAAAAAGAAACCTAGGATTGTTTTTATTCGCCTCTATTAATGATGAAAAATATGCTGTTCTGGCTTGTTGAAGGGTCTTTTTATACAGCAATAGACTGTTATTCCAGGTTAAATTCAATTCAATTCAATTCAAAAATACTTTATTGATCCCAGAGGGAAATTAAGTGTTGGTATAGCTCATATAATCAATTCTTTAAGGAATTGTTGTAGATAATGATGGCTGTGGGTAGGAAGGATTTCCTGTAGCGGTCTGTATTGCAGCGAAACTGAAGAAGCCTCCGACTGAAGATGCTCTGTTGTTGTGTGACTGTCTCATGAAGAGGATGCTCAGGGTTGTCCATAATTTTTTTGATTTTATGAAGAATCCTTCTTTGCATTATCATCTCCAGATTTTCCACAGTTGTCCCAAGAACAGAACCAGCCTTCTTTATCAGGTTGTTTAGCCTTTTTAAGTCCCTGGCTCTGATGCTGCTACCCCAACAGATGACGGCTGAAGAGATTACACTCTCCACAACAGACTTGTAGAAGATCTGCAGCATCTTGCTGCAAACCTTGAAGGACCTAAGCTTCCTCAAGAAGTACAGTCTGCTCTGTCCCTTCTTGTAGACGGCTTCACTGTTGCGCCTCCAGTCCAGTCTGTTGTCAAGGTGAACTCCGAGGTATTTATATTCCTCAACCACCTCCACTACTTCTCCCATGATGGAAACAGTGTTTGACTTATCCCTGTTTCTTCTGAAATCTACAATCATCTCCTTTGTTTTGTTCACATTCAAGGTGAGACGATTGTTTCCACACCATGTCACAAAGCGGTCCACCAACTCTCTGTATTCAGCATCTTGTCCATCTCTGATACACCCGACAATTGCAGAGTCATCTGAGTATTTCTGCAGATGACAGGTCTCTGATTTGTACTGGAAGTCTGAGGTGTACAGAGTAAAAAGGAATGGTGAGAGTACGGTCCCCTGTGGTGCTCCTGTGCTGCTGACCACCTGGTTTGACACACAATTCTTCAGTCTCACAAATTGTGGTCTGTTGGTCAGGTAGTCATTGATCCAGGCGATTGTTGAGGGCTCCACCTGTGTCTTCAGGAGTTTCTGACAAAGCAAATCAGGCTGAATTGTGTTAAATGCACTAGAGAAATCAAAGAACATGATCCTCACAGTGCTGCCTGCTTTGTCCAGATGACAGTGGGTTGGTTGAAGTAGGTGGATGATGAAATAGGAATCCTCTAGGTGTGTAGAGCGCCATTTTCTCTCTAACTTCCTAGTATTCTGCTTTAAAGTACGCAACTCTGCGTTGAACCAAGGAGTCAGCCTCCTATGGCTAGCCACTTTCTTTTTTAAGGGGGCTACACTATCTAATGCCAAACGCAATGAGGACGTAACGCTGTGAACCAGATCATCAATTTCTGAAGGGTTAGAGATAGAATTGCTGCCATCCACTGTGTTACTCTGAGACACTGAGGAAAGTAAGAATGGAACAGATTCTTTAAAAATTGTTACAGCATTGTCTGATAAAGCTCTACTACAATGAAATTTTCTTTCAGATTTAAAATGGTCAGTTAAAGTAAATTCAAAAGTTATTAAGAAGTGGTCAGACAGGACCGGGTTATGTGGGTGGACTGTTATTTCCTCACACTCAATACCGTATGTCAGTACAAGGTCCAAAGTGTGTTTGCCCGAGTGGGTCGATCCCTGTACTTTTTGAGTAAAGCCAATTGAGTCTAAAATAGCACTAAAGGCTGCATTTAGGCTATCACTTTCAGTATCCACATGAATATTAAAGTCCCCCACTATAATAACCCTATCAGTATTTAATACTAAATCAGATAAAAAATGTGAGATCTGATCCAAGAATTGAGAGTAAGGGCCTGGTGGACGATACAAAACCACAAACAAAAATGGTCTTAATGTTTTGCAACTTGGATGAGGAAAATTAAGGGTTAGATGTTCAAAAGAACTGTAGCTATCAATTGGTCTGGGACTAATTAGTAAATCAGAATGAAAAATGGTTGCAACTCCTCCTCCTCGCCCAGTATTTCTAGGAATGTGAACATTTTAATGACTGGAAGGAGTTGACTCATTTATACTGACATAATCCTCCTGCTGCAACCAGGTTTCTGTGAGACAAAGGAAATCAATGTGATTATCACAAATCAAGTCATTTACTAACAAAGTCTTTGAGGAGAGAGATCTTATGTTTAATAAACCACATTTAATAGATTTATTTTTCTGTTCAGTCAAAGTTGTATTTATTTTTATGAGATTTCCATAATTTGCTTTTGTTGGCTTAACTTTTAATCCATTTAATTTTGGCCGTGGGCAAGACACTGTTTCTATAGGGTAATGGGTGGGTAACAGTACAGAAGCAGCAGAGAGGTGTGTTAAACTACGACTCTGCTTCCTGGTCTGGACCCTGGGTTGTCAGTGTTTTGGAGGACTAATAAATTCGGCCATATTCCTAGAAAGAAGAGCTGCTCCATCCAAAGTGGGATGGATGCCGTCTCTCCGGATCAGACCAGGTTTTCCCCAAAATGTTCTCCAGTTATCAATGTAGCCCACATTGTTTGCATTCTCACTCACTACTGTGACTGAGCAGCCCGCTATACAGCTAACAACAACATTCTAAGTCAAGAGTCGGCGTTGCATGAACTTTGTTCATCTCTGGTTACTCTAGCAGATCAAACTGAGAGGAATAATTTTTTAGAGGAGCAAATTTTGAATCATTTGGATGATGTCCGACATCAGAGGTATTGCTGATATGTTTTCTTTGTCGTCCTCCGAGTTTTGCTGGATGACACAGAAAACATATCAGCAATAACTCTGATGTCAGACAGCACTAAAGTCTTCAGTACTGGACATGGGATGATTTCAAAAATATTATCCAAACGACTCAAAATGGCATCCTCTGATAAATTATTCCTCTGTTTGATCTGCTAGAGTAACCAGAGATGAACAAAGTTCATGCAACTCCGACTCTTGACTTAGAATGTTGTTGCTAGCTGTACAGCAGGCTGCTCAGTCATAGTGAGTGAGAATGGGTATCCAGGATGATCGATGTTCAAGAACCAGCCAATGAGCATGCACGTTCCACCCACTGACTCTGATTGGCAGATGAAGTTATTCTGCTGAAAAGTGACATTCTGAAATAAATAAGCCACTGGGAAAAACACCAATATGAAATAAAAGCTGACTTTGGAAAAATGACGTTTTGGAATAAAAACTGATGAAATAAAAAAAAAAAATGGCAAAAAAATAATTCCCATTATTAGCCAATATTTTACATTAAAATAATGTATTACAGATTTTTAAAGGAAAATGAAAAATATTTCATACTATTGAGCTTAGAACTTTATATATATTCAGTTTTTTCACAATTTCATTGTCACGTTATATATTTGTTATTATTGTTCATGTAGATATCTATTTCACAATGTTTTTATTTTATGTATTTAATTTTGAGTAGTTTGGTGTTCCATACAATACAGTAACAAACTCTCTAAGTTAGCAAGTATTACAGCCATCCATCCATTTTCTATATCCGTCCATCCTAATGCAGGGTTGCGGGGGGGCTGGTGCCTATCTCCAGTGGTCAAGGGGCGAGAGGTGGGGTACACCCTGGACAGTTCGCCAGTCTATCGCAGGGCAACACAGAGACATACAGGACAAACAACCATACACGCACACACTCATACCTAAGGGCAATTTAGAGAAACCAATTAACCTAACAGTCATGTTTCTGTGGGAGGAAGCCACGCATGCACAGGGAGAACATGCAAACTCCATCCAGATTCGAACCCAGGACCTTCTTGCTGCAAGGTAACAGTGCTACCAACTGCGCCACTGTGCAGCCTGTCGGCTTTTCTCACAATGTGCTCTGCAACTCACTTCCTGCTCAGAGAGGTGGGGGCGCCGAACTCCAAAAACCCCAACGGGAACTGTTTCAAAATAAGACCCAAAGCTGAGAGACAAAGAATTACAAAAATCACACAAACTCAGATCTGTTTTGGAAAAGACGCACCTGCAGATGGGAATCAGACAAGACCTGACTGTCTGACTCGTTCTCTTACAGGGCCGCACCATTTTTATTTCAAGAAGAACAAAGAACATATCACGTGACTCCTCTCTCCTCCTTCTACATCTTGACAGGTCATTTATTTTCTCCAGGTCTCTTGACCTTACTATGAACTGGGTTATAACATGACTTAGAGTTATAGCTGATCCTCCCTGCTTTCAGTTCATATCTTTACTCAAGAGTTTTACTTAAAACCTTCAACCCTATAAAATACTGGTAACAGAGTCATGTTTTACTACCCTGAATAATATAAACAGGCCTATTACTTCTAAAGCTTAAAAAAGATATAATTAACACATATGTAATGCATAATAAAAATAGCCTTAAAAAAGTAGAATACAACAAATCCCTCTTTCAATCTATTTTTCAAATAGATTGACCACTCCTCTGTACTTCCCCATCAGGCTCCATGTGAGCTATTAACAGATATTGACCTTGCACATTATCACCAACAGCTTTTTCAATACACTTTGTGAGCAAAGAACGTATACAAGGAATACAACAACATCCACATAACATCATAGTTGACACAAATACTGCTAAAGAAACCATTATAGACATTGCCAGAGTCTTCCCTTTACCAAACATATTATTTAACAAATTTGTCCCTCTTTCTAACCTGATTATTCAAAATGAGAAGAGTGTCTGTTTTTTTTTTATCCTTACCTTTAAGCAATATATTTTTAATTTATTATTATTGTTTTTTATGTTTTAACCTAATTCTCAATATTCTTTTAGTAAAAGCAAACTCTAGCAATTGTCACCAACCCTAAAAACATCCTACAAAAACCACATCATAATGAAAAAAGAATAAGTAAAACACAAATTAGTAGTCAGTCAACCTGATTATACTTTAAACACTCCTTAAAATGTTTTATCTTATTACTAAAAAAGTTTTATAAAACCGTAAATACTGAATATAAAGAAGAAAATCTTACAAATCGACTACTTAAAAATTATTTTGACACCCTCTTAGGCAGTGTCTAGCAATCTGCACCTGTAAATAAAAATCGGTTAGACAACCTGTAAAATACAAGAAAAATGATTAGTAAGTGTTCAGTCTTTATTATTTTGTTCTCTAGTCTTCGCTCTTGTTTATTTCTCTGGCAGCAGGTGGCTACCAGAGTGATGAAATGATTCAGTACAGTGGAGTCTTTATTTTCCCAACGTTACTGTCTTTTCTGCAGATCGCCCTCACTGAAATGACAGTTACTTCATTAACTGAACATTTCCCCCAGTAAACACAAATGCACAGACAGGCCCCGCCTCCAATAGCTTCCCCCACCGATTGTGAGGTGGTCAAAACCTGCTGTGAAATGTGTTTGATTTCTTGCGATCTCTTCTCTTCGGTACAATCCCTCTTCGAGAAAAGCAAGTCCAAATTGCTTATCTCGCCCAATTTTTGTTGCACATATAGATTACACTGGATGATTACAGCAACTTCAACCAATCTTCTGGGTGGGTCAGGCCCCGCCTCCTGGCTTCGGCAGTCGACACCGCCTAGTCAGAACCGACACCACCCGCTGCAAAGAGATTTTCCCAGGTCAGCAGAGAGCTGCTGCAGCGTGAGGGACAGGAGAGGGGTCGGAAGGAAGAAGGAGACCAGGCCCTTCAGATGCTGATGATCACTGCGAGGGTCCGGGTCAGGATGCGATGACACCTGAGGTTCTCTGCCAGCTGTAAATTTAAAGTTGAATTAGACCGCTCGATGACGCCCTATTTCCCCACGCGTCAACAGTGTCAGCCTTGCTGTGACCCCAGTAGCAGTAACAAAACTGCTCTCCTCCACTGTGGTAATTCATAATGTATAACAGAAAACTCGTAGTTCGAATCAGTGTAAATCGTAACGTCTTTATCTCTTCTCCATTTGCATGCTCCAATAAGAGCCCTTATCTCAGCACGCTGTGCGCTCTGCTTGCCGTCCAGCTTCCCTGACACGACAGTATGTAGTGAATCTCCATTCTGCTCAACAACTGCAAAACCTGATTTTAACTGGCCCTGTCCATCTCTAAAACAACACCCATCTGCATAAAGCACAAAACCTGTAGATAAGTATCAGACCGTAAATCAGAATGTATTTTTTGAGCAACAGAATTCAGCCTGACACAGTCATGCTGTTCCCCAGAGGCGGTGATTTGTTCAGCCATGTTCATTCCTTCATGCGTAAAAATAATGTTTGGTGCCTCCAAAACTCTGCTAATCCGCTGCTGACGCAAAATAACAATTTGTGAAGTTTTCTCCACTAGGTGTGCAATTCCTGCTGCATGTCTCGTGCAAGGTGGCTGTCTCATTTCAATAGCTTGCAGCTTTATGCTAAGATACATAAGAATGTATCTCTGACCACCTTTTTTCTGAAACAAAATCCCATTAACCACCCCATCTGTTTCTGATGTGTTAAGAAAAAATGGACATGTATAGTCAGGAGTGGCTAAATCAGCTGCTTGTGCTAGAGCCTGTTTTAACTTAATAAATGCCTCCTCAGCCGGTATGTCCCATTCTAATTTAGCATGCAGATTTTTCATACCATGAGCATTTACAAGAGCCCTGAGTGGTGTGGTAAGGTTTGTGTAATTAGGCACATAATGTCTGGAAAAATTTGTCAGTCCCAGAAATGACAGCATTGATTTAACAGTGAGGTTTAGAATGGGCCAAAATAGCATTCTTGTGGGTGTCCGTCAGCCCAGCGCCTTGAGCGGTCACCCTTCGCCCCAGGAACTGGACTTCCTGCCTGACCAACTGAAGCTTATCGCGGGAGACTTTGAATCCCTCTTTTCCCAAATGTTGCAACACAACTAGAGTCGCTGCTATGCACTTTTCAACAGTAGGGGATGCTAAAAGTAAATCGTCCACATATTGGGTCAGTACACAGTCTGGAGGGAGCTGTACAGTGCTTAATGACTGCTTCAACACCTGATTAAAAATACCTGGAGATAAAGCAAAACCCTGCGGAAGCCTACTATAACGTAGCTTCCTGCCCCTGAATGTAAATGAAAAAATATCCCTGACAGAAGGATGGAGCGGTAAACAGAAAAATGCATTAGCCAAATCTATGCAGGTAAACCATTTTAAATCAGGAGTCAGTGATGCCAGAGCTGTATACAGATTCGGTGTAGAAATGGGAGGGGTTCTAAGGGCCTCATTAATAGCACGCAAATCATGTGCCATTCTGTATTTACCAGTACCTTGTTTTTCCACAGGAAGAATAGGGGTGTTATATGAAGAGTTTGATGGTTCTAAAACTCCAGCTTCAAGTAAGCCTGCAATAGTGTCTGCAATACCTTCCTCAGCCTGAGGTTTATGTGGATACTGCGAACGCCA
Source organism: Valencia hispanica (assembly GCA_963556495.2). NCBI lineage: Eukaryota > Metazoa > Chordata > Actinopteri > Cyprinodontiformes > Valenciidae > Valencia > Valencia hispanica. The sequence continues at coordinate 50,141,728 of OY747710.1, forward strand.
GATTGGATCAGAATGTTTCATCTCAAATGCGATGGGTGTGGTTTGCACTATACCAACATCAGTGGGACCATCTGACCACAAAGAGTCAGGCACGACCTTTAAGGCCTCCACTGCATCAGGATGATCTGTTTTTTCTCTGCCATGATTTCTAGACAGCTGCAAATGTTCCAGAATGGTAGTATCAGAGAGCTGCGTGTCTATTTTGTACATCTGAGTAGAAGGAGAAAAAGAGACTGAAGATATCTGGGTGGGAACCCAATCCTTTAATTCAACTCCCCTTTTAACCATTCCCCCCAAATCTTTAGCTTGATGTTTCGGATGCAACAAAAGCGATATGTGTGGAAGCGCTTCAGCTTCCATCATATACCATTTATGCTGCTCTGAAGTCAGACGAGCATACAGTGCCACACCCTCCTTTCCCACAAAGCATGGACCCGAAGCCACAGACCAACTTTGGCCTTCAAGTTCTGTTTCAAATTGTTCCTGACATAAAGTAGGATCGCCCCTCTCATAAAGGAAGGTCACATGGAAAGGATCAGGCCGTAGAACAAAAGGCTGGAGTTCAAGCAGCCAAGGCTTCCAGCATCTCAGAAAGTCAGCCGCAGAAGATTCATGTGCAGACATCGTAGTCAATCTGGCCCAGAAAATATCAGCCACTTGTGAAGTGTCATCCTTCAGCAAAAATTGACCACTCATGGTGTCACAGCAATGCGTATGTCCATTCGGAAAAGTCACCATAAGTCCATCAGGGGTACATAGAATAGTAGCACCAAGTTTGATAAGCAGATCTCTGCCTAACAAATTGACAGGCGTCTTTTGAGCAATGACAAAAGGATGTGATAGTCTTTGATCACCCACTGAAACAGGCAATGGTTGAGTTATAGGGAGAGTCATTGGAGCCATATGTAGAGGTGGCTGACCGGGAGGTATAGCGCCCCCTTGTGGGTGTGGGCACTCCCTCACCCAGTGTTCATTGGAGCCACACCTGTGACAACCGTTAGCACCCAGCTGCCCTCTCCCCATGCCTCTAAAATCCCCAAACCTGGCCCTGCCACGTGACCTGCCACGGGGCTGCCATGTCCTATAAGGAGCAGTAAATGGCTTATTCGGTGCAGCTCCAGCATACATCACAGGAAAAGAAGGCAGCACTGTCGCTGATCCAACAGTAGGTGCTGCTTCAGCCACAATCTGTATCACTTTTTTTAGACTGATACAAGTCAGTCAATTTATTCTGAGCCTCTTTTAACTGTAGTTTTAACAAAGCAGTCTCCATTTTCTTATTCTCCTCAGCGTCCTTTAACGCAGATGCTCTCACTAAAGGAAGCATTAAATCAGGGCCTCCACTTGCCCCCAGTGACACCTGAGATCTGGTATTCTTAAATGGTCCTTCACTCCCCTTGTCTCCCAACGTCTGCATATTTTTGACCTGTAAAACTGTCGTACATTCATCACGTTGACTGGGGCTGGGACCTCTTGAAAGGTCTGTAGCTTGACCCCTTACCACAGATGCCAAAAAAAAAAAAAACAATTTATCGGTGCCTTCTAATTTGTTGCTAACTAAATTTAGTAGGTGTCACTTTTCCTCCCCAGAACACATTCTGTGAGAGACTTCTCTTATACTCCCCTCGGGCACCATGACGAGCCCACCTGGCCGTCATAAGGCCCTGGAACTGGTTTTTATCTTCTTTTTATTTTTTACCGGGCTTATCAACTAAAACAGAATATAATTTAGAAATGTATATTAACAATTGGGCATCTAAAGTACGTCAGTTTCGTCCCTGTGGAGCAGGAAGTAACCTATATTCAGCTGCCATTGAATATTCGTAACAAAAATCCAAAATGGATTAAAATTAAAAAAAAAAAAAAAAGTTATTTATATTAACTATAAATTATTTATTTTAATTGATAAACTATCAATTTTTAGGCCCAAATTTATCCCAATATTAATGCAATTAAACAGTAAAGGCAGGCACAGTTTTTATTTATTTAATTTATTTCTTTTTATAGTGAAGGAGTTTATATATTATTTATCCATGCAACATTAACCTTAATAATGTTTTAGGCAAAGCCGAAACGAAGGAAAGCTAAAAAGGTTTATAACGCACTGTTTATCTTATCATTAATTTATTTATATACGGAGATTATTGCCGTTTCATCTAAAAATCAAAGAATTCCTAATAGAGTCCGGCCTGCGCCAAAACTCGGGATGCACTTTTTGGTGAAACACACGAAAAAATAGAATTCTCCCAATATAAGGCAATTTGTATTTATCATTAAAACATATACCGAAAGAAATACGTTTAAAACTCGCTTTGCAACACGAAATCGTCAACAGTTTGCTCCAAAAAAAAAAACTCCGCCGGACTGACAGATCAAAGTCCGGCCCAATAAAACTTCCGTGTCACACCGCGGAATGAATACGCCGGTGCACAGATGGCTAATTCTGCACTACGATGCTAAACCGTACTCATAAGTAAACCAACCAAGAACAAAATGCCTCCAACAAAACCACACTTCGCCATCAATACTCGAATGACTGTTTAACCGAGCCAAATAAATACAGTTCAGAAGCTAAGCTACCAAAGATTAGCTGTCATCATGAGCAACCTAGCTCAACCGGAAGCCAAACGTGACCGCTCCGTTATCATAAAAAGTTATTTTATATATATTCTATAGAGTTTACTACCAGTTATCCATAATAACAGTCATATATATATGTGTTAGACAATGCTTTAGACGTGTTTACGTAGTTGCACAAGGTTGAACGCCTTTATTTCCAGGCGAAAAACTCATCCAAACTGTGCGTTAGCCGTAAGCTAACTTATGGTGGTACTTTAGCTGACTGAAAATGATATTCCCTTATTCCTCTACAATGTCAAGCTTCTACGCTTATTGTCTGTACAAGAAGCGCGGACATTGTCTAGGCGTTTAAGATTCGCAGAGGAATTATGGTTTTAGATTCAGTCGGTTAGTTCCCCTAAATGAGGAGTTTATATACGGCCGGAGTGCAGGAAGCTACCTGGTAGCTACTTTTCCGTCACCGCGACTTCTCCAATCACACACACAAACATCCGAGAGAAAGAAAGAACAACAATTTTCACAGTCTCATCAAACACTAACCTCTACCGGAGCCACCTAAAGCCGGACCTTTAAACACAATCCAATTCACGTGGCTCAATCGTGCGTTTGGAAGATACGCCGGCCTCTCCAAGGTAATCCGTCTAGACAACAGAGAGCGCCCAGGCCCTAAAACTGCTGTCTCTTCCGCTTGCCAGCCGAGGAAAATTTTCCGACAGCGTCCCATCGGAAATGAGCGGCCAACTCTCAAGCCCCCTGGTCCGTACTTTGGTCGACCCTCAACCGAAAAAACAACACGTCAACATTAAATGGAGAACGTTTAAATCGATCAATACCTATTAATTTGGTGTTAGCGCTTTTTCAGATTGATACAAAACCACCCGGGTGTTGATTAGCAAGGATCAATCCAGTCGCTCTCCGATTCTCTGTTGAACTCAAAGAAAAAACACAAAATCACTACAATTGCCACAAACACCTGTATCAATCAGTTATGTCACACTCATTACTCACACTCAATCTCTCCCAGCCCTGAGAAAACTCAAAACCAAATCAAATGCCCGCATCCTCCACCATATTGTCGGCTTTTCTCACAATGTGCTCTGCAACTCACTTCCTGCTCAGAGAGGTGGGGGCGCCGAACTCCAAAAACCCCAACGGGAACTGTTTCAAAATAAGACCCAAAGCTGAGAGACAAAGAATTACAAAAATCACACAAACTCAGATCTGTTTTGGAAAAGACGCACCTGCAGATGGGAATCAGACAAGACCTGACTGTCTGACTCGTTCTCTTACAGGGCCGCACCATTTTTATTTCAAGAAGAACAAAGAACATATCACGTGACTCCTCTCTCCTCCTTCTACATCTTGACAGGTCATTTATTTTCTCCAGGTCTCTTGACCTTACTATGAACTGGGTTATAACATGACTTAGAGTTATAGCTGATCCTCCCTGCTTTCAGTTCATATCTTTACTCAAGAGTTTTACTTAAAACCTTCAACCCTATAAAATACTGGTAACAGAGTCATGTTTTACTACCCTGAATAATATAAACAGGCCTATTACTTCTAAAGCTTAAAAAAGATATAATTAACACATATGTAATGCATAATAAAAATAGCCTTAAAAAAGTAGAATACAACAAGCCCTAGCAAGTAATACATTCATTGGATTCATTATGGGAAGATTTTTTTATTAGGTACATTTATCATTTTTTGTATTTAAAAAAATGTATGACAGATCACCACTTATACTACACTTTTACCTTTTCCTATTTTTATTTGTTGTTCTTATTGTTTGTATCTTAACAGAAACAGAAACATAACATGTTAAACCTATTAAACAAAAAGTGTCTAATATCAATCAGGGTCTAAACTTACTTCTCACCTTTCTTGAGAAGCCATCTATGCCTCCAAAGATGGCAAATCCATACCTACCAAACAGGACATGGGGAAAAACTAGAAACCATTACATTCGAAATGTAAAATGTTGCAATGCTGATAACAAACCTTATCAGTTTATGATTGGTGTCCACGTGAACAAGTGAAAGTGGTGCCTGCACACTGTAGGATCTCCTGACCACACATCCAACATGTGTTGCTCTGGTCACCACACCAACAGCATCGACACGTTTCATTGATGCCCATATTCTGGTCCAAATGATGCGATGACCAAGTGCACGAAGTCTTCCCTTTAGCATTCGAGAGACAATGTTTGGTGAACTTTTCTTAATAGATCTTACTAGATCATCCAGTTGGTCATCTGAAATTATGCTGTATGTTCTTCTAATAGCTATGTCATATTCATGTAGCGCACCTTTCACTGTTGATGTTGAGATCCCCATAAGTGTTGAAATACATGTGATTGATAGATCCAAATCCCCCAAATTCTGCAGAATCTCTTTACTAACTTGGTATTTCCTATGTCCTCTATTACCCACTACCAACTCTGGGCAAATTGGGGGTGCAGTTCTTTCTTCAACTTTTGCAGCCACCACTTCTCTGAGGTTTGACAGGGCCATTATTACATCTTGAGGAATAATAATTTGGTTTGAAAGTGACTGGATGAAAGTCAGCTCATGACTGCAGACAAAATAAAAAAAAATAAGATGCAGTGGGTGGCGACATGCCTCCTGAATTCCTGAATTCGTCCCAGATGTCTTGCAATAACTTGGTTCTCCAGCATTTCCTAAATAGAAGCAGAATATTTATTTTAAATATATTTTCCCTGACATTATTTGCTTATTCATTAAACCCAAGTTGAGCTAAAGACACAAGCACAAAATAACAACCACAAACTAATCAGTATATGAATGATCATCTTAGATATGAGGACATTTAAAACAGAGCAAATTTGTAGTTTTTATTTATTGAGCGTTATCAACATTACATTTAGTCATCCTAAAACCATATCAACAAGCAGAAATGAGCATAATATGTGCCCTTTAAGTCACTACTGATAATGGCCCTGTGTAAGGGCTAAAATACAGTTAGTAAAAGGAACGTTCATCATTTTACAAACATTTTGGGGTTGTTCCATTGACCAAATGGCTCATATTAGCCGCTAACAAGAAGCAGGTTCTGCTCAATCACGTTTAAAAACTCAAACAAAAACATAACTTGCATAAAAACTAGAGATGCACCGATATGAAAATTTTGGCCGATCTCGATATCCGATATTAATTTTTCTGTTATGGCCGATGACCGATATTTACCGATATCGATATGTGTTTTTTAAAAATGTTGCTGAGATGATAAAAGTTTGTACAGACTGAATTTCTTTATTTACAGAATGTATTTTATTTCAAAATAACAAGGTTACAGGGCTACCATAAAACATAAGTAACCAACTTTTACCACAAGTCAAGCATGCCAGTATTCATGGCAACATGTTTTCAGCTCTGTGCACTCCAGTTAAACTCAAATTTGTAAAAAAAAAAAAAAGGTAAATCAAAATATCCAAAACATGTCCTGACTGTCCGTGCACATTTTATGTAGATCTAAATGTACAAACCCTGAAGCAATGTTTCTACCAAGCAAACAAAAAAGTCAATTTTAAGACCCATCTGTAAAAATTTTCAAATCAAAAATGAGAACTGTGACACAACTATAGTTCAAAAGACATGGTGGTCTTTGTACATTCTCTAACTTAAAGCAGCAACAATGTACTCAAAGTAAATGTCCCAAACAAACCATGTTTCTACCTAACACTGTGTAGTAAGTTATACTCCAGGCCAACTTAATCAACAAATGCATTTTTTTATTCCAATTAAACTAAAATTAGTTAAAAAGGCTAAATCAAAATATGCAAAAGATCTCCTCACTGTTAGTGCAATTTTTTTTCAACTTGCACTGTAATTTTCAAGTAAATGTCCAAACACTGAAACAGTGTTTCCACCTAACACTGTACAGTCAGTTATAGTCCAGGCCTACTTCACCAGCAAAGGCAGGTTTTTTATTACAAAGAGAAGCATTTCTGCTTTCTCACACTGGATCCTGTTTCTCTTTTCATCAACAATATGTGACGCAGCAGAGAAGAGACATTCGCTGTCAACACTTGTACATGGAGCTGAAAGGTACTTGCACGCTGCTTTGGCCAGGGCAGGAAAGCGACACATGTTGCTTTTCCAATACTGCAGTGGGCTCTCATTTTCTGGGGATGAGGGGCTCACTCAGATAGCCATGCACCTACAGGAAAGTAGACGAGTGTATTACTATGCATGTCTGATAAATTACCAGCAGTCTAGTCATAACTTTCCCCCTCCACTTAAGAGCTTTGATGAATTTTGCTCTGAGGAGATGGCCAGTGCTTAAGGTCAACCTCAAGGGGGCAGAGAAGCATTACTAAATATTTTTATAACACTTTAGCTTTTTCATTTAAGGAAATGTATTATTTTAGTAACTATATAATTCAGAGCACGTCAATATATATTTTTAATCACTGCACAAAGGACTTTGTTATTTGAATAAAGACTGGGTGTGATAATACTATACCTGCACACTTGCGTGGCTTGTCCGGCCTGCCTGGAGTTCCATGGTCGAGTTTTCCTCCAGAATTTCATCATGCATGTCAAGCAGCGACTTTCCACCCTTGTCACTTGTTCTTATCTTCTTCTTTCGCGGTTCTTCTGTCTCCGGTGTCTCCATAGCGCTGTCACTGTGCGTCATTTTGTCCACTTGCTGCTGGAGCATATTTACCGCCGCTTGCTTGGTGACTGTGTCAAAATAACGGTCTTTGTACCGCGGGTCAAGGATCGTTGCCAAGTAGTAAAGCGGCTCAGAGAAAGCGCTTCCAAATCGCTCGTTCACAGCTTCCAGTAGCATGTGCTTAGCTGTGCGGACCCCACTGTCGGTGTTAGCCGTCTTGCTCAGCAAACGTTTCAGTGCCACAACAGACGGAATCACGTCCGCAGTAGTAGCCTGTTGTAAGCTGATCTCCCTCGTTAATTGTTCAAATGGAGTGAGAAGCGTGGTCATGTGTTCAATGAGGCCCCACTGATATGCACTTAAACACGCGGGAAGCTCATGATCTGCTCCATACACACCAAGGGCGCGCTTCTGATCCAGTAGACTTTTCATCATAAGAAATGTACTGTTCCATCTGGTCACCACATCTTGTTGTAGCATCATGGTTTTCATGCCTAACTCTTGCTGTATGTCTCTCAGCCGAGAGGTAGCGAGTTGAGAGTGGCGAAAATGTCCGACTATTTTCCTCCCGATCGCCACACAGTCAGAAATGCTCCGCTGGCTTAACACTCCATCATGCACCGCTAGCTGCAGCTTGTGAGCCATGCAGCCCAGGCTTTTGACGCCGCACTCCTCCATTGCCTTCTGCATATTCCGCGCATTGTCACGAAGCACAACATGTACATTGTCTTTTTTAATTTTCCACGTAGCAAACATGCAGTCAAATGCGCCAGCGATGGCGACTCCCGTATGCGATCCTGCAGACTGTTGCGCATGTAAAACAGCTCTCTTCATTTCAAAGTTTTCATTAATCCACTGAGCAGTAAGGCTCAACATACTCATCTGACTTATATCTGAGCTCCATATATCCGTCGTGAAGCTAATGTCAGTCACATTGTCCAACAATTTGTGGACATGCGTGGCCATGACTTCGTACAAAGCAGGGAGGGAGACGTCGGAAAAGTAGCGCCGACTTGGCAGGCTGTAGCGGGGCTCAATATGCTCCATCAACCGGCGAAATCCTCGGTCCTCCACTATGGAAAATGGCTGGTCGTCAAGAGCAATCATTTCCATTACCTTGTTGGTTATTGACGTGGCTTTTGCGCTGTCCTTGGCAAATTTCTTAGTCTGGTCGAATACCTGCTGTATCGAACTCCCAGCTGCACCTTCTTTCCTTTTTGCCTGCTCGCTAATGCTAGCAGCTTTTTTTTCCTGCAATTGTTTGTGTAGGTCTGGGTGGCGGTTTTTCAAATGACATATTAAATTTGTGGTGTTGAATGACTTGACGCGGCACCCTCCTCGCATTACCTCGACTTGGCAGGTGTTGCAAACTGCTTTTCGATTGTCTTCTTTCAACACCGTAAAAAACGCCCACACCGCTGACATTTTTTCTCCTCTTCAGTTTAACATCCCACAATCATGTGCTCCCTTTGTTTCGCTGACACTGTCACGTCTCACATGTCCAAACAAATACACATGGCGAAATCCCCGCCCCCTCCCTCTTCCGACACAGCAACTAGATGGAAACACATCGGTTGTGCTTATCGGCCCAATTTTACTCATCGGACCGATGCCGATAGGTTAAAAAATGATGAACATCGGCCGATACCGATATTAATGCCGATATATCGTGCATCACTAATAAAAACATTACATGAACACATATGGAGTACTCCATAGAACACAAGACTAAACCTACCGCAGATGACCGTCTGTCCGTCGCCATCCCAATGTCTGGTAGAGGAGAGATGACACAGGCGGCTCCAAAAACATACGCTGTTCTGGAGAGGAAATTATGTCAACATAAACTCTGTCACCCGGATGTCGCTCATGTCTCCAGTAGCCAATGGGCTCTAAGACCCGGCCCCACGTAAAATTAGCCTTAACTCCGAAAACGAAAAGACTGAATTGAAACTGTAAACTGAGGACTGAAAGCAAAGGGGAAGAGAAACGTAAAAACTGGCCAAAAAAGATTGAAAATACAAAACAGCAGTTGTTAAAAATAACCCTTTTTTCATTTGGTTACAGTTTTAAGTTTATAGATTTTTTATTCAAGTTTTCAATATTTATTCAAATGTACAATATATATATATATATTTTATCAAATTTACAGTTTTTTTGTTCAAGGTAAAAATGTATTTTTCAAATTTAAAATGTATTTTTCAAATTTACAATTTGTTTTTCAAATTTAAAATGTGTACTTTCAAGTTCAAAACTGTTTTCAAAGTTACAATTTTTTTCAAATTTACAATGTCTATTTTTCAAGTTTGCAATCTGTTTTTTGATTTCCTGATTTGACCCCATATTATTCCTCTTTAGTATATGCCTCTGTCTAATCCTTATGTTTTGCTCTTGGCCTTCCTTTGCTTCTCTAGTCATTCTGCCTTCCGTCCCAGCTACTGATTGTTCCACCTGCTCTCTCCCTCTCACCTGCAACTACTTCTCCTGATTAGCCCTTGGCCTTCTCCCTGCCACTTACACACCTCCTCATTATTCTTAAGGCATCCTCTGACATTCACTACTCACTGGTTTATTGTCAAACATCCCTGTCCTGTTTCTGTTTACCTGTCGCTGCATTTTTCTCATCCTCCTGAGTTTATGTAAGTTTGTTGTTTTTTTGTTTAATAAAATTTAATTTCATTATTCGCTGCATTTGGGTCTTTTCAAACACTTAACATGACACCTCATCTCTCCTCATTGTTCCTCTGCCTCTGTTCAGGAAGAATTTTCTTATGTCCATCTCTGAATAGTTTATCAGAAGGCTATGTTTAGTTTTACAGTAGGAGAGTGTCACAAACAGTATAGGCAACTTTTACAGAGCTCTCTCTACAGTATACATTTAAATCATTATTAATTGTCTGCATGTGTGCGTGCAGCCTATGCATGGTGTGTGTGTGAGTGTAAGGAAGAGAGCACAAGCTGGTAAACTGTTGCCAAATTTTGGCTACAATGATGCTAAGCATTGAAAAGCAGATGCTAATTATGTGGGCAACAATCTCTAACAGAGATCAACTTCTAGTTTTTTCTGTCAAACAAGTTGTGAATTTGTTATAACATTAAAACAGGGGACGACTTGCTCAAAGTGATGTGGCGAGCTCCAGCGGTTTCCACTGTGTCTGTATGTGTGCGTACAACGAAACGCTCGGAACAATCATGTTAACGATTTTCATTGGTTGTAGCGTTCAATCTTACCCAACAACAGAGGTGCTATTTCCTGATTGGCTATTGTGGCCCTTTTCTTTTTTCTTTGTTTTTTTTTGGGGGCTGGTAAGTGACAGGCTCATGACTAAAAGCAGGCACAGAGATGGGCTCATGAATGCCATTTCCAGCGAGAGCATCGCTATTTTTTTACTGGGGCACTGGAGACTTTTACTAAGGCACGTGCCACAGTAAATAAGGTCTAGTAACGCCCCCAATCCTCTCGTTTCAGTCGATTCCTACTCGTTTCTCTACTTCTTTCTCACTCGTACTCATCAAGAACCACTATCCCCTCTTCTTCTCTTGTCTTGCCTAATGGGGCATCAAGCCGTCTAAGCGGTGGGAAGACATTTTACCCTCGCATCAGTTTTTCCCGGTTTCTTCTATATTCTCTTCTAACTACATCTCCTCCTGCTTCTTTTCATCCTCATCATCATCATCATCATCATCTCCCTGTTCTTCCAAGTTAGTGAAAGCATCTTGGTCTGGGTACACACCGGCAGCAGGAGGAGGAGGATGACTAGGGGGAGGAGAAGGAGAAGTGTGAGGATAAGAAACTGGAAGTTTGTGAGCCAGAGGAGAATCAGGAGGAGAACCAGGAGATGGAGGAAAAGGAGAAGAATTAGGTGGAAGTTTGTTTCGAGGCCTTAGTGAGTACAAGATGCTACACGTGGGTTGGAGGGAGAGAGCTTCTTGGTTCTTTTTCCTTCATTTGTTCTTGTTTTCGTACTTTCATGCTCCTCAGAAGGATTGAATATAGGGTAGCTGGTTTTGGTTGAGGAAGACGGACTATGAGCGAAAGGGGGGTCTTCCAGTGATGCAGACCGAGTAGCAGCGTTTGGTGTGAGCTCCCGCTTTGTCGATGCAAAATATCCTGATACTAATGCTTAATTCAGCCCAAGTTGGAAAACAAACGCTTGCAGAATTTAGGTGATGTCATTGGACCACTTCTGGGGTAAAGCTTTTATTAAAATGGCCTCAAAATCCGTGAAAAAGACACAGGACAAGAAGAACGTCACGGCTAGCAACACGGATAATACACAAGATGGCAAAGCAGAGACGGATGTGTTGAGTCCTGCAATGACCAAGGCCATGGCCAAACTTACAGCAAATATATTTGAGGTGATAGAGGCTAAGTTTGACTCTTTCCTGCAAAAGATTGGAGACATATCGAAAGAGTTGCAAGACACAACCAAGCGTGTTGGGGAAGCTGGACATCGCATATCCGCGGTGGAGTACATAAATGTTGAGACGGAGAAACGTGTCTCATATCTGGAAAAAGTTGTGGCTTCCCTGCAGGAGCGGCTGGATGACCAGGAGGATCGAGGCAGACGTAAAAACCTCAGAATAATCGGTCTGCCGGAATCTTCAGAGGGCTCATCTGCTGTACGTTTCATGGAGTTGTGGCTCCCCAAAGTTCTGGCACTGACCACCAAGGACGGGAAAATAAAGTTGGAAAGGGTGCACCGGGTGTCGGGCCCGGCGAGGATGGGAGCTGGCTCACGCAGACCTTACCCCCACGCTATGATTGCAAGGTTTCACCACTACAGCGATCGGGTTTGGGTGCTATAGGCAGCCAGGCGGGGGAAGGTGCTACGTTTTGAGGACAGCAGAATTTTCTTTTTCCAGGACTTCTCCAGCGGAACTCAGAAGAAACGTCAGGCTTTTGACGAGGCCAGAAGGCGGCTCCAGTAGCTCGGACTACACACCTATGGCCTAAATTATCCTGCGACTCTGAAGATCACCGTGAATAACACTACCAAGTCCTTTATCAAGCCCGAAGAAGCTATGGCATATATAAACACGCTTGGTGGTGAAGGGACTGTACCGGACGAATGAGTGTGAGTAACTAAGATCTTACAATTTAGTTATGGTTTGGGACGAAAAAACTGAAACAAACAGTTCATGTTGCTGTAGTTTGTTTCCAAGCTTAATGTTTTGGAGAATGAGTGTAAAAGACTGGCGTTAAGACTATCGTGTTAAGGGCACTTGGACTGTGTCTCATCTGTCTTTTTTTTTTTTCTCACCCTTCTGTTTCATAACAGAAGTTTATCTTGTAAACGAGACCTGCTCGGCTCGCAGCCATAAATAATTGCACTTTGCCGGTCATAAGTGAAAGTTTTTATTTTATTTTATTCTTATATTTATTTTTTGTCATAAGTGAAAGTGCCCAAAGTAGCGGTGGATGTCGGACGTGGCCAGCTGTCACCTGCTGTCACCAACAGGTGGTAGCACGTAATTATTATTTAATTTTATTTACTTTAAATTTTTTCATTTTATTTATTATTTTTATTTTAACTAAATTTTGTTTTTCTATGTCTTTATATTATTTACTTTCTGACTGTATGGATACCAGAGATATCCCTGTTCTTTTTGTGTGATACTATGTGGAAAAATACAAGTGATGGTTGAACATCAGCTCAGTGAACATAAGGCTGATTGAATAATTGATTGCACTCCATATTGTGGGTTCAGGAACATCATAGTTGCATCTGAAGTAAGGTTAAGAGGGCCCAGTAAGGGTCTCTCTTCTGAAGTTGGGGTCTCCACCCTTCTCTTTATTTCGAGTTCCATTTGTCTGTTTATGGGAGATTGTGTGTATATAGTTTTGATCAGGGGGTTATTCTAGAGTTAGGGAAGACAGCGCAGCACTTCGAGTTTCTCTTTCTGTTTTATATTTTTCTGGTCACAATGTATGATACATGGAGGTAATTAGATTATGGATTGTATTATGCATACAGACTTAAAGCAACATCCAATCCTCGCTCTATTTAATTCTTTACAACCACCATGACTGACTCTGTACTTAAGGTATGTACATGGAATATTAGAGGCATACATCATTCTGTGAAAAGAAAAAAAATATTGACATATCTAAAAAAAGAAGAGGTTTACATAGCACTATTGCAGGAAACTCACCTAAAAGACACAGAACATGAAAAACTTAAACGGGAATGGGTGGGACAAGTTTTTCTTTCATCTTTCACATCCAATAATAGAGGAGTCTGCATCCTTATTAACAAAAGGCTTCCTTTGAAGCTAGAATCCTGTGTTAAAGATAGTCTAGGAAGATATGTTGCAATAAAAGGATACCTGTTTGGCGAAAATATATCTATTTTAAATGTTTATGCTCCGCCAGGTCATCCTCCTGCTCTCATTACAAAAGCTTTTCAGAATTAGCGGAGTTGGACTGTGCTCAGCCATTTGCTTGTGGTGACTTAAATTGTATACTAGACCCTCGCATTGATAAGTTACCTACTGAAAGAACTAACCCTACTAAACGGGCGCGAGCAACCGCTGATGTATGTGAAGAACTAGGTTATTTGGATGTGTGGCGAGTGTTAAATCCAAACAACAAAGAATTCACATTCTTCTCTGGAGTGAATAAAAGTAGCTCTAGAACAGACTACTTGTTTGTCCCTAAATCAATGTTGTATTCTGTTTCATCTTGTGATATTGGGAGCATTACAATATCGGACCATGCCCCGGTTTACTTAAAGTTCTTACATGGAGAGGCCCAGCAACGATCAAGTAAATGGCGGTTAAATAACCATCTGTTGTATGATCCAAATTTTATATCTTTTTTTCAGACTGAGTTTGAGCTATTCTTCTCATGTAATAATACACCTGATGTATCTCCTTCTATTTTGTGGGAGACGTGTGAGGCTTACTCACGCAGTTTGATATCTTATGAAAAAAGCACAAAACGGAAGACTCAAGAAGAGCAACGGAAACTGGAGCTGCAGCTAGCTGAGTGTGAGAGGGCATACAACCAGAACCCCACGGATACTAATCTTAAAATAACTTTGACCACAAGAGCAGCACTTAATTCACTGCTCACTCAGAAGGCAGAGCAGACTATAAGATTCGGAAGGCAGAAACTATATGAATTTGGTAACAAACCTAGCAAATATTTAACTAACTTGGTTAAGAATAGACCTGTCTCTCAGAACATATCTTCAGTTAAAGATGTCTTGGGACAGGCAAAACTGGATAGCAATGGCATAAATAAGGTTTTTGCAGAATTTTATGCAAAGGTACATACAAGTGAGCAGCCAGCAGGAGCCTCCAAACTAATGGAGGGCTTTTTCTCTAATCTGAATCTGCCCAAGCCTAATGACCAACAAAAGACAGCATTGAACGGACCGATAACACTAGAAGAAGTAGTTAAAGCAGTTGATGCTTTACAATCAGGAAATGCCCCAGGCCCTGATGGGTTTAGCTCAGACTTTTACAAATGTTTTAAGCCTCTGTTGGTGAAACCCCTACTTGCCATGTTTAATTTTCAATTCAATTCAGTTTATTTATATAGCGCCAATTCACAACAGATGTCATCTCAAGGCACTTCACAAGAAGTCATTTCAATACATTTATACAAACATTCCAATCAGTTAAAAAGTTTCCTATTTAAGGAATCCCAGCAGTCATTGGCGTGAGGTTGGGCCCCGTTGATGCAGACTTTCCAACCACAGCAATCCTTCAGCAATCCCTCATACTGAGCAAGCATGTAGCGACAGTGGAGAGGAAAAACTCCCCTTTAACAGGAAGAAACCTCCAACAGAACCAGGCTCAGTAGGAGCGACCATCTGCCACGACCCTCTGGGGGTTTGAGAAGACAGAGCAGAAACACAGAAGGAACAGAAGATCTGATACAAGAGAACTTTCTATGTTACAGAAAGTAAAAAGTTGATAACAGGACACAGTGGATGTTCAGTTACTGGGAGGATCATCCCAGTCGATGCCCCCCGTCCAAAAGGGCATTGCAGCCAAGCAGGATACCAGACCTTCTCCTTCGAGAAGAGAGCTCTTCCCAAAACACTTACAGAAGCGAATATTAGCCTGATTCTTAAGACAGATAAACCAGCGGATGTGTGTTCTTCCTACCGACCTATCAGTCTACTGAATTTAGACTTTAAGATTTTATCTAAAATACTAGCCTTAAGACTAGAGAAAATCCTCCCAACTATTATTAATAATGACCAGACAGCGTTTATTACTGGGAGGAACTTGTGATAATAATGTTAGAAGGTTACTCAACATTATTCAGCTGTGTCAGCAAAATAATCTTAAAGGTATGGTAGTGTCATTGGATGCAGAAAAAGCCTTTGACCATATAGAATGGAATTTTTTGTTTTTCACACTCAAGGAATTTGATTTAGGTAAAGATTTTATTGAATGGGTCAAGCTGCTTTATCATAACCCAGTAGGAGCTGTTATCACAAATGGCAAATGCTCTCCCTACTTTGCTTTGGGAAGGGGCACTCGCCAAGGGTGCCCCTTATCACCGTTGTTGTTTGCAATCGCAATCGAGCCACTAGCAGAAGCCATTAGAACCCACCCTTCTATTCATGGTATATCAATTAATCATAGGCAACATACGATTTCTCTGTATGCTGATGATGTGTTATTGTTTATCACACAACCAGAAATATCTGTTACCTTAGTCCTTACTGTTATTAATGAGTTTAGTAAGTTTTCTGGTTACAAAATAAATTTCAGTAAGTCAGAGGCCTTGCCATTGGGTCAGGTGCATCACTCCCTTCCCCCCGCCTTGTCAACTTCAGATGGGCAGCAAAAGGTTTTATTTATCTAGGTATATTTATTACTTCTCTGCTGCAAAGGATGCTTAAAGCAAATTTTCAGCCTTTGCTGAAATGCATCCATGATGACCTAGAGAGATGGTCTTCTTTACCACTTTCAATGCTGTGAAGAATCTCTTTAATTAAGGTGAATATCTTACCACGACTGCTCTACAAATTCCAAATAATTCCAGTCCTACTAAATAATAATAATATTAAGACGGTTAATGGTTGCTTCAGATCATTTATATGGAATGGCAAGAGACCACGACTTAAATTAGCAAAATTGCAATTGCCATCGGGTCAGGGGGGATTAGCAGTCCCCAACATTAGACTATATCAACTGGCTTCCCAATTGCGGTATCTAGTAGATTGGGTACGGAGTGACTCGGACTCTGTCTGGCTCGATATTGAAGCAGATAATTTAGGTAAGCCATTACAATTAGCTAGTCTCCCTTTTTATCCTGAAGGGTAATTTCATTGTTAAATCCACACTAAAGGCTTGGGACATGGTTAGGAAATGGGAAAAGAGAACAAATGTTTTATTTCCAATTACTCCAATAAGAAGAAGTAACGATTTTCTCGCTGGCATGACAGACAATGGGTTTGCTCTGTGGGAAAGTGCTGGTATTACAACTTTGAAAGACTTATTTGATGGGGACAGAATGATGTCATTTGGCCAACTAAGACTGAATACAACTTATCACACACACATTTTCTTAGGTTCCTACAAATCAAAAGCTTTATACAGAATCCAGTGCGGCATAAATTTACTCTGGAAATGTCACCAATTGAACAACTACTGTACAAAAAACATAGCAATAAGGCTATAGTAAGGCGTTGCTATGAGGCCTTTTATAAGTCCATTAAGACTAATAATACAATTATTCAAACATGGGCTCAGGACCTTGGGGTGGTAATAGATAAAGTTATGGAGGTGGACATATGGGCGCATGCTAATAGCATATCCATTTGTAATAGAGCAAAGGAATTACAATTTAAGTTACTACATCGCCTTCAGATATCACCTGAACTCAGACATAAGATGGACCCAAGGAAATAAGCTCTGTGTATGAAATGTAACAGGGAGGTTGGTAGCTTTATACATACTGTATGGACCTGCATGCATATCCAGGATTTTTGGGTAGAAGTGGCTTTGAAATTAGATTTGGTTTTTAATAAGAAGTTGGACAGTGTGTCTGTTGTTGGGATTATCCCACCCGCAAATAAAAGGATCACATTGTACAAAATTGTGGAATGTTTTAACATATGCTGCACGTAAAGCTATATTGTTGAAAGGGATTTCAAATAAGCCACCTACAGTGTTAGATTGGCATAAGGTAATATTTGATCTTTTACCCATGGAATATTTGACATACTGGTCCAGAGGGAAAGTTGGTTTATTTTATCATATATGGGCCCGATTTCTTGATTATGTAGGACCTAGAATATCTGCCATATTTTGGAAGGTGCTTTCCGGACCAAGGAATAACAGTTAAATGTTGGAGGAGACGTTCTTCTGTCTGTTATACCACTTTTGGTTGCTGTGTTTTTTACTTTCTATCTTATATCATAATTGTTGTAATGTGTAATTATTTTTATTTCCTTAAAAAAAAAATATATAATATCTTTTAATTTTATATTATTGTTAATTATTGTCATTACCATTGCAATGTGATATTCTACCATGACTGGGATTGGCTATGCTGTGCTGCATGTTCAACTTTGGAGGGGGGAGGGGTTCTCTTGAAGGGGGGATAGATGTAAAAAAAATGTTGTATATGTAAATAAGATAAAAAAGAAAAAGGAGAAAAAGAAGAAACTCCTACAGCAGGATGTTCTTTTGAAGATGGCAAAACACAATGGTACAATGATGATGACGATGATGAGAATGATCTCAATTAGTATGATGTTCACTCTAATAAGGACAGAGAATTGTGAGACGAAATGTGAGAAGTAGAAAAATAGAAGAAAAAGAAACCTCTTTGTCTTCGAGAGAAAAGACAAAGAGGAAAAACTTGCAAGTGGTTACCTTTCCAAAAACTGCAAAATACAATGGTATCCGCATCCCTGTACCCTATGAGAGATACAACGGTGAAAGTGACAACAACGAAGTGAGCTGCGGCGAGAGCAGCGGCAGCAGAGTCCCACTTAGGTTCCTTGCTCTTCTTCGTCTTCTGCGGCAAGACGCCAAAGAGGATTGTGACAATGAGGAGGACGAGGATCCGGAGAAAGAATTGAACACATCAGCAGCCGAAGTGGGGGTGCCGGTGGAGGAGGAGGCTGTGACCGGTCCTCGTGATGGATTACTTGTCTAAGGTAGAGCATCTGGTGCTCAAGGCCACCGAAAAGGGAGTCAAGCAGTAGAAGATAGCCTCATCTAGGTCTTCGAGAGGACTCGCAGACAGAACAAAGATGGAAGGAACCAGGACCACAGCAGCAGCAGCAACGAGAGCCAGGCCAAGGCAGCAGAAACAGCAGTGGTAGCAGCGACGGCGCCAGACAAGGTAGAGCGTGTTTTGCTCTTGCTGAGTTGGTTGCGCGCCTGTGGGACGCGTAGAGTGGACACACAGTCTTTGTGGCCACCATGCGGCTCAAGCGGTTCTATGCACTCTTGGGACTGGTGAGTTCCGATGACAGGAGCATGCGGGCGGACAGGCTCGTGGAGGACAAGCTCCCAGCGATCAGGGAGCTATGGGACTTGTGGTGGGCTCTTTTCTCCGCAATGTAAGTGCCTGGTGCCGAGGTTATGGTGGACGAGCGTCTGGTGCCCTTCAGAGGTTTGTGTGTTGCCCACAGTTTTCTTTAAAAAACAAAAAAAGTAATTTTCTTTCATGTGTTAATTTCATTTAATTTCTACACAGGCTGGCCCCTTGGTGCTCTGGGCCCCCAAAAAGATCTGGCTATGCGTGTGGTATTGGATGTTACCCGACACAATGTGACCTGCAATAACTTTTTTACCTCGCACAGACTCACCGAGCTTCTTGTGCTCTCCTCTACATCCTCCTCCTTCCTCTCCTCTTTGTCCTCCTCTCGGATCTCCGCCACAGACAGAGCCTTGCTTTCCACCGCTTGTGCTTTCATGCCCTGCGCAGCACTCTTTTCCTATGTGCCCAAAAAGAGCAGGAATGTCCTCCTGTACAGCACGCTGCATGAGGGGGGGCATAGAGATGCCGCGACAAGAAACTCTCGGCCCTGCTCCACTACAACACCTTCAAGGGAGGCGTCGACAAGCTTCGTGCCGCATACAGCTGTCGGAGGATGATGCGCTGTACCGGTCTTTACCACGACAGAGATGCCCTACCAATCCGTCTAGCGATCTCTCGCACCATTTTTCCCTCATTCGTGAACAAGACCCCCGGATACTTAAACTCCTCCACTTGGGGAAGGACCTCCAAGGCTCCATTTAAAGTTATAAACACACACTCAAAACCAACAACACCATGGAGAAACGAAGACCTTAAGAGATTAAAAAGGAGCTGCAGGGTGGCAGAGAGAAAATGGAGGAAAAATAAAATCACAATAAATCATCAAATGTACATCGAACGTCTCAAATCATGTATTAATGCTGTAAGAAATTCCAGAAATGCATACTTTTCCAGAATCATCTCACAACATAAAAATAATCCCAAAATTCTGTTTTCCACTATCGACAACATTTTTAACTGTTCTACTAATGCATATCAGAAAACCCCCTCAAATGGTCTTTGAGAGGAGTTCGCAGACCACTTCAGAGGGAAGGAAGACACCATCAGATGTAATATTTTATCTTCTCAGAGTAACATGGTTTTAGACATATCTGAGTGTGCTTCTTTACCAGAGGTGTCAAAAGTATTCACATTCAATAATCAAGTAGAAGTATAGATACTAGGGTTTAAAAATACCTTCTGTAGAAGTTGAAGTATCAAGTCAAGTTTTTTATTCAAGTAAAAGTAAAAAAGTACTTGTTTCAAAACTACTTAAAGTATAAAAGTAAGAGTAATGTAATTTAAAAAAATTACATTAAAGAATAAAGCTTAAGCCACAATTATTATAATGTTATATAAAAATGTTAACTTTGAAACATTTGGGATGTGGGATAAAATGTGTTAATTTTTTATTTATTATATATATACATACATACACACACACACACACACACATACATATATATATATATATAAATTAAGAATAGTATCACCAAAATTCTTACAACCTCAGCACAGACAAGATTGTGCAGACCCCTGCAATGACCCCCTTGTGGCTCACGAACCTGATGGTGGTAACCACAGTTCTAGAGGCTGGATCCGCGCTGACGCACCGAAGACTGGAACTAAAAGCTACACTTCAGCCAAAGTTTTGAAATAAGGGAACATTTCTATGATTCAAGTGATCAGAGGTCGGAAAGACTCTCTTTAATCCCAGCTTCATATTGCTTCAGCAGCAGAAAATGTCGGGGCATGCGCTCTTTCACAAGGGTATTTGGCACAACACCGGGATCCTTGAAGCACGGCTTTAACCAGCCACACCGGTAACAGTCATGTTCCAAAGCCTCCCGGTCTGAGATGATGCTCAGATGGCTTCATGGAAACCTTCTTATAAATTTATTGATTCAGTTACTTGTACTCAGCGATTCAACTCCAACTTAAAAATGTCCGCGCGTCTGCACCAAATGGTCAGGGGTGTGAATTAACTTGTCAAAATGACAAGTGGCCTTCGGATTTTCCATCACCGTTGTAAAAAAAACGGACTAATATGGAAAATATTCGGTTAACGGGACCCCTGTGTGCGCAGTACGCAATTGATCACATACAAGCGGGGTGTCATAATGGCAGATGTTTAAAATTATGATCAAACCACTGTGAAATCCTATCCAGTTGGCGCATTTTTAGATCATTTTTTGTGTCTTCTTAATAAAAGACTTAATGAAGCAGGAGTAACGAGGCTATTTTTAAAATGTAAGGAGTAGAAAGTACAGATAATTGCGTGAAAATGTAAGGAGTAGAAGTAAAAAGTAGGCCCATAGATAATTACTTCAGTAAAGTATAAATACCCAAAATTTCTACTTAAGTAAGATAGCGAAGTATTTGTAAATCGTTACTTGACACCTTTGGTCTTTAACTGAGGAAACACTGGACAGTTTTGGCCTGGTAGAAGCTGGGACTCTTGATAAAGTTTTCTCCTCAGTGAGGCCCACCACATGTGTTTTGGACCCAGTCACCACTTCGTTTTTCAAGCAATTTTATTAATCTTTTAGAGATGAGATTTTAACCATGATGAATTGCTCCCTTCAGACGGGGGTCTTTCCTGCCGCCTTTAAAGGGTTGGTGGTGAGGCCCCTGCTGAAGAAGAGCATTTAGATTTTAATGATTTAAACAACTTCCGACCGGTTTCTAACTTACTATTTTTAAGCAAAGTTTTAGAAAAACTTCTTTTAATTCAACTTAATGATTTTATTAACGCTCATAATGTCCTAGAGAAATTTCAGTCTGGTTTTAGGGTGAACCACAGCACAGAGACGGCTCTTTTAAAGATTTTAAATGATTTTAGATTAAATTATGATGCTCAGAAGGTGACAGTGTTGGTTCTACTGGATCTGAAGCGCTGCCTTTGATACAGTGGACAACACTATTCTTTTAACTTGTTTAAAACAGATCAGCCTCTCTGGTGCTGTTCATAAATGGTTCACATCATATCTTATCTATCTTACAGACAGGACTTTTACGGTAAGTTTAGATACCTGCTCCTCTAAGGTCCACAAGATCACATGTGGTGTGCCTCTGGGTTCGATTTTAGGCCCAGTGCTTTTTAACCTGCATATGCTCCCTCTTGGCAGTGTCATCAGAAGACATGGAGTCAACTTTCACAGTTATGCTGATGATACACAGCTGTACATCTCCATGTCTCCCAATGACACACGGCCAATGGATGCACTTTTTAACTGCATTTTAGACATTAAATTCTGGATGGCAGGAAACTTTCTCCAGCTGAACCAGGACAAAACTGAGTTTTAGTAATTGGTCCTGAGGCTCAGAGAGAGAAGCTTTTACCAAAACTATAATCACTGTCTTTTAATCCTTCTCTACAAGTGAAGAACTTGGGCGTGATTTTTGACTCTGAGCTGACTTTTATTCCTCACATAAAAAATATTACTAAAATTGGTTTTTATCACTTAAAGAACATCGCCAGAGTCCGCCCCATTCTCTCTCTGGCCAACACTGAGACGCTGATGCATGCTTTTATCACCAGTGGGATTGATTTCTGTAATGCCTTGCTTTCTGTTCTTCCCAAAAAGACTACCTCAAGTTTACAGCTTTTACAAAATTCAGCAGCACGTGTCCTGACTAAGACCAGGAGGCAGGAACACATTAGACCAGTCTTAGAATCACTGCATTGGCTCCCCATATGTTTTAGGATCGATTTTAAGATTCTTTTAATAATTTTTAAGTGTCTTAATGGTCTTGGGCCTTCTTATCTTTCGGAATTTCTTTTACCGTATGAACCTTCACAGTCTCGGCTCTCTTCTGGCAGCTGTTTCCTTGTCACCCCCAAAGTATGAAAAACACACTCATGGTGAGGCGTCTTTCCATTATAATGGCCTTCACAGGCTGCCAGAGGACCTCAGGGCCGCAGAGAACATTCATGTTTTTAAGAGCAGGCTCAAGACTCACCTTTTTAACATAGCTTTTAACTAAATATTATTTATTAAAATCTGTTTAATTGCTCTGCATTTTTTGTTTGATTGAATTCTTTTTAGTTTAGCTTTTAGCTGGCTATTTATCAATTATTGTTTATCTACTTTGCATTTTTATTTGATCATATCTTATAATTGTTTTTATTTAATATTTTAATTTTTAATTTTAATATTTTAACTTATTTTAGTCTTCCTTCCAGTGTTTCCTCTGTGGAAGCCCTCTGCCTCGGGGCGGTTCTCGGCTGTGGCTGCCTTGGTGCCCTCCAGGTAGTGCTTGGGTGGAGGTGGGGGTACCAGCCCTCCCTCCTCTGGGCTCCCTGGGTCAGTGCCTTGGCTGCTGCTGTTGATCTGCTGCTGCCGATGTAGATGGCTCCCATGATGATGTTTCCTGGGTCATCTGTACCCAGCCCGTTTTGCTTTTGTCTATTGTTGCCTTTATGTGTGTGCGTGCATGGGAGATGGGGGGTGGTGTGGTGATGTTTTTTTACTTTTCGGTTTTGGGAATAGGGGGGGGTTGTGGGTTATTTTTAATCTGTAAAGCACTTTGAGAAGCTTTGTTGTGGTTTGAAAAGCGCTTTCTAAATAAAGTTTGATTTAAATTGGTCTGCAAAAAGCAAAGACCCAATCCTGAGGCCACTGAAACAGATCCCCTCAACACCTTGGCTGCGCCTAGGAATTCTGTCCATAAAAGTTATAAACAGGATCGGTGACAAAGGGCAACCTTCGCGGCATCCAACCTTTACTAGAAACGAGCCCGACTTACTGCCGGCAGTGCGAACCAAGCTCTGACACTGGTCACCTAAAAGCCTGTATCAAGGGGCCTGGAACCCCGTACTCCTAGAGTACCCCCCACAGGACTCCCCGAAGGACACGGTCGAACATCTTCTCCAAGTCCACCAAACACATGTAGACCGGTTGGGCGAACTCCCACGCACCCTCCAGGACCCTGCTGAGGGTAAAGAGCTGGTCCAGCGTTCCACGACCAGGACGAAAAGAGCATTGTTCCTCCTGAATCTGAGGTTCGACTATCCGTTGTACCCTCCTCTCCAGAACCCAGGGAGGCTCAGAAGTGTGGACCACCACCCCAGTCTGCCAATAGGGCACTAGGGAACTGCCCCAGATACCCACGCAATATTACAGGGCCGCATTAACCAACACAGCCCCACAACATCCAGAGTCTTGAGGAACTTCGGGCGAATCTCATCCTTGCCACCAAGGGGCTTTTTAACGACCTCGGTGACCTCTACACCAGAGATTGGAGAGCCCAACCCAAAGTCCCCAGACTCTGCTTTCTGATTGGAAGACATGCTGGGGGGATTGAGGAGGTCCTCAAAGTATTCCATCCACCGATCCAAAGTGTCCCAGCAGCGCTGGCGGTCAGCAGTACAGCATCCCCACTGTAAACAGTGTTGGTGGCAGACCTCTTCCTCCCCCTGAGACGCCGGATGGTGGACTAGAATCGCTTCAAAGCCGCATTAAAGCAAAAAACTAAATGCATTTTATTTGGTGACAATGTTGGTACAGATGTCAGTGCTTTGGGTTTCAATTTAAAAAACTGTGTAAGGAATTTAAGGGTAATATTCGATCAGGATTTTAAATTTAAAAACTAAATTGGCTCTGTGGTCAGGCTTCTAGAGGCTGCGTCTTTTTTTGAAACCGACCCGACCTAGTGAAGGTCATTCATGCTTTTTTCAGCTCCAGATTAGACTATTGTAATGCTCTCTATGTCTGTGTCTCCCAGTCCAGCCTAAATCGCCTTCAGCTTGTCCAAAATGCAGCCACCCATCTTCTAACCAACAGCTCATGACATGCGCATGTTACCCCTGTTTTGTATTCTTTGCACTGGCTTCCTGTTCATTTTAGAATAGATTTTAAACTATTACTGTTTGTTTTTAAACTCTTTATTGCCTCGCTCCTCCTTATTTGTCTGAACATTTAAGTGTGTGTGCATGGCACGTCCCTGAGGTCATCTAACCAGTTTTTATTGAATGTACGCTTAAGCGCTGGGGTGACTGGGCTTTCTCGGTGGTGGCACCCACACTCTGGAACCAGCTTCCTTCGGATCTCCTTGCCATAATTGAATTAGGCCTTTTTAAAAGTACACTGATGAAACATTTGTTTAGAAGAGCTTTTAATATGGCTTAGCATATTATTTTTTTAACGTTTATGGTTTTCTTTTATGTTTATATGTATTGCTTGTTTTTATTGTCCTGCACCTTGGTCTTCCAATGTGGATGTTTTAAGGCGCATTATAAATGTAGAAATCAATCAACTGGACAATGGTAACCTATTGGTAAAACCTCCGGTTTACTATTTGCTTAAGACCCTATCTTGTTCAATTGTAATTCTACAGGACTAAAGTACAGTTAAAACTCATAATGACTAATGAATCATGACCTCATCAGTAATTTACCATTACTTAAGTTTTTTTTAAGTAAAAATGTAAAAATAAATGCCATAGTGCATTTGCAATTTAATTATTCACCTGAATAAATAAAGTTAGGCCAAAAAGAAGACAAAACATTTAATTTAAAAGATTTAGTGTCATTTAACTATAAAAATAGCAATTATTCATACAAATTTCTTTGAAACATTTACTGGGACTTACATTCACAATTGAGTAATACAAAAATCCAACCTTCTTTTACTAACAAAAAGAGTATGACAGCGCTTGGTTGTGGGGTGCTAAACTTTAACTTTGCGCAAGAGGGAGCTCCTTACCAGGAGAATAAGCCTTCCTTTGCTAACCATACACTGCAGTCCCCTCAGCGTCTAAAGCACCTCCGCTCTCGCCTGTTGTTCTCAGGAGACCTCCTTGTCAGGGACATGCCTGGTGTCAATCCACAGGCCTGGTTTGATAGGTTTGACAGGTGAGAAACTAGCGGCTATTTTCAACTCTGTGAAACAGACACAGCACCGGCAGAGTGAGTTTTGTGTGTATTTACTGAGTCTCAGAGCAGACCAATCAGGCTTTAGGCCAGTGTTAGAAATGCTCCTCCTATTAGAGGGAAAACTTAAGTGAGGAAAAGTGGAAATAAATGTTGTTTATAGTTTAAAAAGTTTGTTTTAAACATTTACACATAAAGAGAATGTTTGCGCGTTCTTGTAGCAGTTGTAAGAGACTGTCTTCAGGTACTCCGCGATTCTGTAGAATCGCGGAGTACCTAACTCCTGAGCCATGGTGTACATATTTATAACGTGATAAATATGTACATTGTGAGAATGTGATATTAAGTTCAAACATAAAAAGTATCTTGAAATATCATGATAGTATATTGCACAAACATGAAAAGTATATGGTAAAGTTTTCACGTTATAACATGATATAGGTATTTTCTTTTGCCTGGGTGGCAGTTCTACTCTTCGTTAGTTTTCTCCTTTAACACCATCCATGAAAGTTAAAGTTATGCAGTCTGTTTTTTATTATAGAGACATTTTGTTACCAACTCTAGCGAGAGCCCGCTGTTGGTTTTGTGAAGACATATTAGCATTTTGGGAGTAAAATAGTAAAAACAGTAAAATGAGATGTAAAAAATTCAACCAAGAAAATGTAATGTGATGTGAAAAAGAAAAAGTCTTCTGTTTTGCTAAAACAGAAGACTTCAGATGACCTCATTCAGAATTCACATGAAAGTGAAGGTAAATTCAGTAAGTAGTTGCTGGTAGCAGTGGTCCCTGAAATTCTGCAAAAGTAATTGTCAATCTGTGAAAACATTAAAGCTCTTTATCTAACCCTTGGGCCACAAACAGAGTTAAAAGAATGGAACACTTTATTTGCATATATTTACCCTAATGGTTTTTCCATTAAGCTGAAACACTCATCAGCATAATAAAACTGCTCTTGCAGGAAAGAGAATCAGTCACATCTGGAGATGGTTGGAGAGTGCCCTGAACAAGTAATTCAACTTTACTCAAACCTGCCTATTATGCCCAGGCAGGTGAAATATTTTCATTAAAAGTCTAGATAGTTTTAGTTTTTAAAGCATCCATTCTAGATTATTAAATAGGATGAATCAGAAATATGTAAAAGTTTTTTAATCTTTATATTTATCTTTATATTCAAAACACCCATCCAATGCAAACGTTTGTTTAAGACAGTGGTTATCATAGCAACCACCATTAAGCCATTGACCCACAAAATAACAGAGATTCATGATCCTGATTATTTGTTACACAATACAATACACAATATATTGTTTTCTCTGTATTTGTATAGTACTGTTTATCCTCTCTAACATTTAAAGCTGATGTTAGCTTTACTGTTTTCAGTTTTTTTGAAGGGGATCTTAAAAACCCAAGTCATTTCATTCTCAAATCCACTCAGGTCCTGACCCCAACATTTGGGGAAATAAATGGTTTAAGATTTATAATATAGTGTTTGCACAAACTAACCATGACATTTTTAAAACCAAAGTAGCTTCAGTATAGCAGAAATCTTTTTTTAGTTTTTGCTCTGATTTTACTTAGTTTGGCTTGGAACCTGATCTGTTTCATTCATCAGCTGTTAACCCTCAGTTGATAAATGGATAAATTAAAAGCAAATGAATCCGCTTCTAAGTCAAATATATCTAAAATCTCTTAAATCTGATTAAAGTCAGATTTATCTGAAATAACTTTAAGATTAAAACCAGTTAGGAATTTCTGAAAGCGATCCATTTTGTACTTTTCTCAGTGAGCTAAAGCCCAAGTGCTGATAACTTTTTAAACTCTAAATTAAGTTCACAATGAAATTCCCTGAATGAATTACACTTTTCTTTAGGCTTTTAAAAAGATCTGCTTTGGGGCTCTGCAGAATTTACACTAATAAGAAATACAGAAGCTCCACATTTGATTGATAAAACATTGCATATGTATACTGGCCAATCCTCAAGTATAACCATTTGTTGATTAATCTGGTGGCTAGATACATTTGTCAGTCACAGAGCACATCACTATTTGGTTAGATTTGTTTGCCTTGCCATATAATTTTTGACATGGGTGACCAGAAAAAAAGTCTTAGGATTGACAGTGCTAAATCTTATTGTCAAACTAAAAGAAACAAGTTTTGTTGGGACTATTTTGATTCAATTGAGCTTTCGGAATGATCAAAAATATTAGCCTCATCTAAACCTTCAACTTGTATGTTGGACCCAATCCCAACTAAATTATTTAGGGAAGTGCTCCCTTTGGTTACTGGTACCATTTGGATATGATGAATCTATCCTTAGTAAATGGATACGTACCACAGGAATTGAAGGTTGCTGTAATTAAACCTTTACTTAAGAAACCTTCCCTCGATCAAGATGTCTTAGTTAATTACAGACCTATATCTAACCTTCCTTTCTTATCTAACATGTTGTAGTGATCAAAGGAAAACCACTAGTTTAAATCATATTTGTCTAACAGATTCCAGTTTCTGGTAAACCGGAATCTGTGGATTGAAAGAATCTGGTTTTACCAATTGGTAAAATCATTAGACAGCATGGGATAAATTTCCACAGTTATGCCAATGATACAGAACTGTATTTATCCATAAATCCTGATGAATCCAGTCGGTTAGATAGATTACAGTAATCTGTAATCTACAACATGGATGAAGCTAAACTTTTTTCTTTTAATTTCTGACAAAACAGAAGTTGCCGTCTTTGGACCAGAAACTCCAAAAAAGAAACTGCTTAGTCAATCACTACATCTGGATGGTATTAAATTGGCCTCCAGTAATAATGTAAAAAACCTTGGTATTATTTTTGGCCAAGACATGACATTGAAATCCCATTTTAAACACGTTTCTAGGATTTCCTTCTGTCACCTCAGGAAAATTGTTTAAATTTGAAACATCCTATCCAGGAATAATGCTGTGAAACTAGTCCATGCATTTGTTACCTCAAGGCTGGACTACACAAAATATAGCGTTCAGTTGTTCCAAAATGCAGCAGCCAGAGTTCTGATTAATATTAAAAAGAGAGATCTCATTTCTCATGTTTTAGCCTCCATTCATTGGCTCCTTGTTAAATCCAGATTAGAATTTAAGATCCTCCTTTTTACATACAAAGTCCTTAATAACCAACAGCCTCATTTTATAAAGTCCAGGAAGAGGATTTGATCTTCCCCCTGGTCCAGGTCGACTGTGGCTCAGGAGGTAGATACTCGTCTTGAAACCCCAGACTTGCCGGTGCCACCCTTCTCAGCCATTGTGTCCTTGGGCAAGACACTTCACCCGCCTTAAATACTGGTGGGGTCAGGGGGCCCAGTGGCGCCAGTGTTTGGCAGCCTTGCCTCTGCCAGTGTGCCCCAGGGCAGCTGTGTGTGGATGTATGTATGAATGGGTAAATGACTGAATGTAGTGTGAAGCGCTATAGCAAGGCAAGGCAATTTTATTTGTGTAGCACACTTTCAACAACAAGGTAATTCAAGGTGCTTTACATGATTCGGGGAAAAAGACAGTAATAAAGCATGAAACACACAAAAGATAATGATACAGTGGTAGCGGTTTAAAAGTTCCTCTGTTTCCATGATGGGCCCTTAGCTGCCCCTTGGTTGGTTCTTGGCTGATCATTCCCTGGTAGCCGACAGGTCTGTGGTAGCAATGTAATCCCCCACGATGACGTCGTCAGTGAGGCCCCTGCCCCTGAGGGGGCGTTCACACCAAACGCGTTTGAAGCGTCAAAAACGCGCTGCACGCCCGTAGTTGGACACGCGACTATTCGCACCTCGAAGTGGAGGAGCTAGTGCCAGACTGTGTTTTTGCGAGATGGCAGCTGTCGATGTACTGTTTGAAGAGAGAGTCTCCATTCTGTATTTACTCTGGAGAGCAGAGCAGTGGCATTGTGTACGTCCTCTCCGTACTGGGGTCCACTAGATCCTCAAGAAGCGTGAGGAGTTTGAGGAGTTTCACCACTTGCTCCAAGAGCTGCACCTGGATGACGGCCGCTTTCAGCAGTACCACCGTTTGTCCCTCGCCCAATTTGAGGACCTGTTGTGCCACGTAGGTCCAAGCATCGCCCACCAAGAGACCAACTACAGGCGCTCAATCCCACCTGCTGAGCGCCTGTCCATCTGTCTGCGGTTAGTAAAAGTGTATAATATGGTAGTCCTTTTCCAATAAGTATGTTAGTATTTGCTATGCTATCAGTTTTTACACTGATAGCATAGCTGTGGTATTTATGCATTTGTTGTTAAATGAATTTCATTGACACACCTGTTGGTGCAGCAGCAGGGGCAGAGGGACCATGGACTGGATAGCCAGGAGAAGCAGCAAGGGATGGCTCAACCGCTGCTGAATCGTTTGACTCTGTCCAGACAATATTACATATTAACTCAAAAGGTTGATAACAATAGTCATAGAGAAATTATATATACTGTTTATCTGTCCATAATGTTCCGACTATCTATGCTACCCATCAATCCATGCTACCCTGTAGCACTCCACATGTTACGTCTCAATTCGCTTACTCAGCAAATCTGTCATCGAAACATCCTACCTGGGGAAGTTTTGTTTAGTCTGTTTTATTTCTTTGACGTTTACCGTGAGTTTTATTTAAATGATATTATAACTGGCTAAATTATAAAAAAATATTTTAAGGCTTTCTTTAAGCTACTTGTTTCAAGTTTACATGACAGCCCTGGTATGTTAGTTTCCTTGTATGTGCTAGTTTTAGCTTTATATTTAACAGGTAGGATATTCTGATCACTGTTTTTAGTGCATCTATATGTGCAACCCACATATATTTAAAAAATTTGATATTCTGATCACTGTTTTTAGTGCATCTATATGTGCTAGTTTTAGCTTTATATTAAACAGGCATGTTCTGTGGATTGAAAGAAAAGTTTCCGTTATTCATATAAAGCCACTTCAATGATAATTTACTGAGCAGAATTTTCAAATTAATGTGAAGATCCTGACTCTGATCTCTGATTTTAACTGCACTACCACTCCTCCGAACAGAGAACTGGTCCAGTAGTTCCTAATATTCTGTGTAAAGCGTGGTTTATACTTCTGCGTCGCGTCAATCGCGTAGGTTACGCCGTAACCGCCGTACCCACTGCTGTGTTTATACTTCTGCATAGGGCTGAAAGCATCGTGCTGCTGTTTCATTTCCAGACCTGCAGGTGGCAGTAGGCTGGTATCGGTCGGCAAATTCCACAGGGCGGAGTTTTTCTGATGGTTTGCTTATGTTTGCTTCAGTTCCGGCAAGTATTTCCTGTTTTAGAACAACGATGGCTGCCTTTGTGCAATGTCTCAACGAGATTGTGGAAGCAGACGAACCAATTATCCTTCTTTTTAACACTTTGCAACACAAGCAAATGAGAAGATGGAGACGTAGAAGATGGTTCGTGCGCACGTAATCTCACTGACCAATCACAAGGGAGTACTTCCGCGTCTCTGCCTCGTGTCGTCGGGCTGCACGTCAGGTCCGAGGAGGTGCACGTCAAGCCTCTGCGGACCTACGCAGAGGCTATGGCGGTTACGGGGTACCCTACGCGAGGGATCGACGCAGAAGTAAAAACCGGCCTTTACAGTGATGTAAGTGCAACAATAAGTTTTTTATCCTAGATTTGTTGAGTCTTGAAAAATGTCCTCCTTTTTGACCACCCTATGTCAAGGCCTAATTGTTTTGGCAAAACAGAAAACACTGTCAAAAACGATATTATTGACCTCAACGTTAGCATACAGCCAATGTAAAACCCGTAGCCTGCACAAAAGACCATAGGCTACTAACA
Source organism: Valencia hispanica (assembly GCA_963556495.2). NCBI lineage: Eukaryota > Metazoa > Chordata > Actinopteri > Cyprinodontiformes > Valenciidae > Valencia > Valencia hispanica. The sequence continues at coordinate 50,173,138 of OY747710.1, forward strand.
GGAGCAGGACTATGCCCGACGGGCATTATTTTAGGACACAAGCGAGCAGCACCGGTCCGTGTATTTTCTGAAGCGCGACAAACGCCTCATTCACGCAAATGAGGCAGGAAAGCATTCTCGCGCCGCAAATCTGCTTCTGATTTGACGCGGGACCCCCTGACGCGCATCAACCCGCTTCTCCATTAACTTTACATGTAAACCTGACGCCCTTGACGCTTCAAACGTGTTTGTAAGTAGCCTGAATGAAAACCAGCTGCAATGCCTGTTTTGTTCATGGGGAAGAGCAGTGATTTTAATTTTCTGCTCTCAGTATTCTAAACCTGGGGTCGATAATCAGATGGATAAGTTGAGTATTTCACTTTGTCACCATGAACAAAATATTTTCAAGGTCTTTGTACAGATAGAATATGAGATTTACTTACAGTAGTGGGGTGTGTATGTATGTGTCTGTGTGTGTGTCTGTAAATAATGTGTGTAAAAAGAGCATGATCAGATGTGTTGTACTCAGGTTTTACCTGTGTATGTGAAAGTTTTAATATATTCAATAATTGTTTTTATCTTGTAAAGCACTTTGTGCCGCTTTTGTATGAAAAGTGATGTATAAATAAAGTTTGATTTGATTTAGTTTTTTTGTTGTTGCTACGGTGGTTGCTAAGGATGCTAATAATGAACCAGAAGGAAGTTGATATTGCGTCACGTACTGAGTTGACCTTAAAACTGGTTACATTCAATCACAAATACCCTTGTATCAACCTAATCTCACATAAATCCCTGCTATAACCACAAAAAACCACAAGGTCTCAACACTTATTTGTGTGGTCCCGCTACATAATTGATCAAATGTACTGCTGGGACCACGGCTATCAGACCTGTGTTCATAGCTGGGGACACCAGGGACATGTCCCCAGCAATATTTATGATTGACAGTTTTGTCCCCACCACTTTTTAAAACCTTTTGCGGAATTTCTTACCAGCTCTAACATCCGAGCACAATTTCCACATAATCAGTGTCTGAACGGACTATTATTTAAATCACTCCATTCTACTTTCTTATACATTCATATTTTCTTTCTGCGAAGATGCTGCAGCATTCTTAGCAGTGGATATGTTGAGGTTTTAAAAGACTCCTAGTCCGCTGCAAATACGTTCAGGGCTCAGAGGCCTGCAATGTCGCGGGTACCCATTTAAAGATGGAAAAATACATAAATTATATTTCAAGGGTCTGGCGGAAGTTGCTTTACTGCGGGTGAAAAAAGATGTATGTAATATTTGTTTAAGACACCCAAAGATAATCGTATTATGTGTTTGTGGTGAGTGCATGCCAGAATATTCCCCCAACTTTCCGCTAACAGCGGAATGTTCCCGCTATCGAGGCATCCTGCACTGCCAGAGAGAGATTTTTCTGAAATTTATGAAAACATAAAATTTATCTGATGCACTGTGCAGAAACAAAACATTTTACAAACTCCCTGGCTTTAACTGTGTTCTCCGTTCCCGAATTGCAAATCCCGCCGCAGTAAAGTCTCTATGTGGCAGTGCTGGATGCCTAGATAGCAAGAATATTCAGCGCAAAGTTGGGGGAATATTCTGGCATGCACTTTCCACATATCACAATATATCGACACAATCCTCTAAAATTGAATTTCACAAATTGATTATGTAAAAACCTTATATGGGTCACCAGCGGGTACCCGCCCTGTTGCAGGACTCTGATCTGCAAGTTAGAGTTAAAGTTTCTCCGCACATAACTACAACGATTGCAAAGAAAACGCATTTTATTGTTGCACAAATTCTTCTGGGGTGAGTATATATAGCCAGCATTGTTCTTTGTGCTGTGATGGGGACTTTACTGAAGCCATGCAAGCCAACTGGCTAATGATGGTTTTCAGTGCCGTTTGTAAAACAAAACACATAAGCCTATGGCTTTCAACTTTTACTGATGGAATAAAGATGCGATTTTCTACATCTGTTTATACACTGCAGTGCATAAACGTGAAACGGATGAAGATTTATAGACTATATAAATAATTAATAATAATTGTCCCCAGCCCTCGTCAAACCACACTTAAGTTTATGGTTACTGTCCCCAGATACTTTTAAAACAAACTAATGCCCTTGCCTGTGTTAGCTCTATGGTGGAGCATTGGGTTTTACATGAAAGTCTACCTGCTTCAGGCTCGTGTGGGATTTTTCCCCCCTTCAGAATTAGATGTGGATCTTTTGCATTATCAGATGCAACGCCTGTCTCACTACCTTCTTTCTCCTCTTTGTATTGGATTCTGTTGGTGTCAATCATATATGTAGCCTAATGCAGAAGCTGTAATTCACAGAATGTTTTGGCTAGAATTAAATAAACCGACATTTACTTTTTCTCACCACAGATCATTTTGTTACTGAATAATTAACAGTTCGGCTTAAACTTTGCTCTCCAATAACGTCATTTATGTGTGTCGGTGTTTTTTTAATCATTGGATCAATTTGAGCGAAAGCTGCAGTGACTCGCCTTTCATCAATCCACCTACTCTGAACAACCAATGAGGTGTTTGCATTGAATGGACTTCTGATTCAGATAGTAAGTTGGCCATTATCATTGATCCATGTCACTGATCAGCAGAGTACAAGACTCATGTGTATGGAGATCAAATCTTGGATTTTTAGCCTTGATTTAAAATAACCTCAATGTTTCAGTGGCTTTGTAGTTTTCTGGAAGTTTGTTACAGATTAGAGGAGCATATAAACTGAAAGCTGCTTCTCCATGTTTGGTTCTAATTCTAGGGACTCCAGGTAGACTGGAATGAGAGGACTTGAGTGGTCTGGTGGGTGGGTATAGCGACAGTAGATCTTCAACAAACTTTGGTGCTAAGCCATTCAATGATTTATAAACTAGTAAAAGTATTTTGAAGTCTATTCTTTGAGCTACACGGAGCCAGTGTAAGGACTTTTGAACTGGGGTAATGTGCTCTACTTTCCTGGTTCTAGTGAGGTTCCGTTCCATTTGTTTGATAAGGCACATTTAAAAACAGCATGACAGCTGACCAAAGTGCTGTACAGGAGTGCCACAAAAAACAAATGAAAAGATAAAACAATAAAAGCAGGAACAGGAACATGACAGATAAAACAGCAATAGTGATAAACTAACTTTAGCTAATAAACTAGGCACTTAAAGCAGGGGAATAAAAGCAGTATTCTGGATCAGCTGCAGCTGTCTAATTGACTTTTTAGGCAGACCTGTGAAGAAACTGTTGCTGTAATCAATCTGACTAAAGATAAATGCATGGATGAATTTTTGGAGGTCCTGTTGCGACATCAGTCCTTTATTCCTAGAAATGTTCTTCAGGTGATAGAAGGCTGACCTTGTGATTGCCTTTACGTTACTCTGGAGGTTCAGGTCTGAGTCCATCACTACACCTAGATTTTGGGCCTGATCAGTAGTTTCTAGTTGTATTAACTGAAGCTGTGTGCTGACTCTTGATCGTTCCTCTTTAAGTCCAAAAATAATTACTTAAGCTTTGGTTTTGTTTAGCTGCTCCGAGTGAGTCAGCAGCGCTAGCGGAGATTCTCCCTTCTGCATGCTCCCTCATAAACTCTCCTAGACAATGTGGACACGGAGGCGGCCTATTAACTATCTTTAAATCTTAATTTATCTCTAATCCAAATTATTTCTCTTTTGAATGTAACACTTTTGAATTCTAGAATAGCGCTGCTCTGGGTTGCTGCATGTTGGAGTGGCTCTGTTGGCTACATATGAAGTTTTGGTTTTTTGTACCTTGGTTCCTCTATTTTCTTGAGGAAAATTGCATTTTTTTGACCTGTATACTTTCTAGTTTTTGGTGCTGTGAAGCTGGAAGGATTTTTGCTGTAAATCTTTAACTTTTTGACAACTTGTTATGATGCGTAACCATGGCAACAATGTGGTTTACAGCTGGAAGCAGCTGATTAACATCGCAAACGCTGAAATAATACCTCAACTGAAGCCACAAATACCTGATGAGTTGATAAGGAGGAGACGTGGATGCAGAGCAGGAGCGAAAAGGAGACAGAGAAAGATGAAGTTCAAGCTATCTCTTCCATCGATCATAATGGGCAACGTAAGATCACTGGCTAACAAGATGAATGAACTCCAAGACCTTACAAGGACTCAGCCAGAGTACCGGGAATGCAGTGTTATGTGTCTTATGGGGACGTGGCTGCTGGATCATATCCCCGACTCCAACGTCTCTCTGCCAGGCTTCCTGACTGTACGAGCAGACAGAGATCTGAAAACGAGCAGGAAAAGAAAAGGAGGTGGAGTAGCAGTGCTTGTCAACAACAGATGGTGTCATTCAGGACATGTTACTGTGAAGTGTCGTCTCTGCAACCCACATGTCGAACTCTTGGCAGTAAGTTTTCGGCCATATTACTTGCCAAGAGAGTTCACCAGTGTAATTTTGGCCGTTGTTTACATTCCACCTTCAGCTGTTGCCGACAATGCATGTGATGTCATCAGTTCCGTTGTTGCTAAGCTACAGACACAGCACCCCAATGCATTTGAGGCAATATCTGGTGATTTTAATCATGCCTCGCTCTTTACTACACTTCCAACATTTCAACAGTTTGTCAGCTGCTCCACAAGAGAAAACAAGACCATGGATTTGCTTTATGCAAATATAAAGGATGCATACATGTCCAAACCAAGACCTCCTCTGGGACAATCAGATCACAATCTTGTTTTTCTCTGTTCAGAATATAAACCACTTGTTCAGAGGCAACCTGTTACAAAGAAAACTGTGAGAAAATGGTCACAGGAAGCTGAAGAAGCCCTGCAGGATTGTTTTGCAACCACAGACTGGATGACTCTTTGCCAAGCCTATGGAGAGGACACC